>CAUYPK010008436.1:0-56662 GCA_963574355.1 Loris lydekkerianus | reverse complement strand
TGGGTACAGGATCCTGGGTTGAAAGTTATTTTCTTTTAGGAGAATAAAAGTCGATGACCGTCCTCTTCTAGCTTGAAAGGCTTCAGCAGAGAGATCTTCAGTTATTCTAATATTCTTCCCCTTGTAGGTAATGGTTTTCTTTCGTCTGGCAGCTTTTAGAATTTTCTCCTTCATATTAACTTTAGTGAAATTGATTATGATGTGTCTGGGGGATGTCTGATTTGGGTTTAGTCATGCTGGAGTTCTGAAACTGTCTGCTATCTGAATTTCGGAATCTCTTGACATGTCTTTAAAGTTCTCCTTCATAATCTCATGGAGTGGAGAAGAGACTCTGTGCCTTGTGAAGCCACTTCATCACTTTTGGGGATCCCTATAAGACGAATATTGGGTTTTTTTGAATTATCCCAGAGCTCTCTGAGAGAGTGGCCTGTTTTTACTCTCCATTTCTCTTCTTCTTTGAGGGTTTGGGAGCATTTGAACACTTTGTCTTCAACGTCAGAAATTCTTTCTTCTGCTTGGTCCATTCTGTTACTGAGGGATTCTACTGTGTTTCTAAGATCTTTGAGTGATGCAACTTCTTGTCTCAATGTGTCAAAATACTTGGTCATTTGGTCTTTGAATCTGTTGAATTCTTGAGATAACTTTTGGAATTCTAATTCGATCTTATTTGCTATCCAGATCCTGAATTCAATTTCTGACATCTCAGCTATGTGTTTGTGCATCAGGTCTTCTGCTGTTTCTGCCCCATTGATCCTTGGGGGAGTTGATCTACTCTATTATTCATATTGCCAGAGTTTTTCTATTGATTTCGCCTAATGATTGTTTTTCACTGTTGCCTCTGGCCATCCTCAGAGTTGGGGAGATGTCTCTCCAAGATTAGACCCCAGCATGATCACTCTATTGTTGCTGGATCTTTGTAGGGAGTGACCCTGTGTAGTTCCTCTGGGGCTGCTCTAGCTAGGGAGTTCTGGTTGTGGAAGCAGCTCTGGTGTGTGACACACCCTGATCCAGCAACAGGGCTGGGGGTGGTACGCACAGCTCAGGGAGTGCCTGGTGCCCAGTGACTTTGGCACAGAGAGCCCGAGGCTCCAGTTGTCTTTGGCCAGGAGAAGGGCTCTGCACAGAGGCTGGGAGGGGTCCAGAGGGCACGCAGCTACCAGAGTCCCTGGCCAGATGAATGGGCTAGTGTGGAGGCTGGGAGGACACAGGAGGAAGGATGCAGAGTTGCGTGGCTCCCATTGTTCCTGGTCAGGGAATGCGGAGGCCTGGTGGGTACGGGTCACCCGTCGGGGGTCGCTGAACAGCTCTTATAGAGGTCTGGGCAGCGCCAAGTTCAGGAGTTTAAGATTGCTATGATCTGTGATGTCGTGGCACTCTACCCAGGGCAACAGCCCAAGGCTCCAGTGTGCCAAAAACGTCTCACTCTGCCTCTAAGGATTAAGGCTGCATGGAAGCTCAGTTCCTGCCTTTAGGCTGCTCAGTCACTAGGTTACTTTGTCCCACCTGATCCTTGCTCTGGGACCCTGAGGGCGGAGCTTGCCAGGGCCGTTCTTTCACAATGGCTTCCTGCGCCCAGCTCAGTGGTTCAGTCTGGGGCCCCAGACAATGCCCAAAGTTCTCCACACTCCTGCTCAAGCTCTCCCCAAGGCAGCTCAACTGAGTGCCAAGTCCAAGAACACGAAAACAGTTCACAGCTAAGGCCTTTCCAGTTTGCAGTCTCACTGCTGCTTGTACTTACAGTTGCCGGCATGATTAGGTCGATCGAACACACGCAACCACTTGCCAGTTTTGCACTGTTTTTGTCCTCCTCTTGGGGTCCAGAAGTCCCTTGCTGGTTCCCTGTATCCTCAAAGGGATGATTATAGGCAGATCCCACTGGTCAGAGATGCCTGGAGTCTTGTCTACCCAGACTCACTGTGCCCAGTTGCAGGGAATCTGTTACTTGGCCGCTGTCTTTAATCTCTCTCTGTTCTAGATCTTATTGGTATTTTAGAAATATATGAGTATCACTCTTTCAGGTTTCCTATAAAAGATCTTTTAAAAGAGTTAGATCCCTCCCTAGTTATACCTCACCCTTGCTGATGGTAATATTGATGGTTAAAATTGCCAGTAACAACCAAACATAACTTTGTGGACATGCTGTAGGGATAGGCCTGTTTAGAGCTGAGGACTTCATTGGTGTCACATTCTCATTGATGATGAACTTCAACTCACAGCCCTCTAAACATTGGTGTTCCCCAGGGCTTCCTCCCTGCCTCTTCTGACTTTACTTTGCATGCTCTTTTTTGGTGACTTCATCTACACGCACTTCATATATGTTGATGATTTATAATTATTTGTCTTCCTAGACTGACATTCCATAATATCAAGTTCCCACTACTTAGCTCACTGCTTAATAAGCTACAGGCTCCCTACCGTTTCATCTCCTATGCTTCCAAGTCTTGTTATGTCCTGTGACTCACTGACTTAGGTGTCATTCTTTTACCGCTTACCATAACCACCTTACCAGATCCACCCTCACCACATCCCATCAGACACGAAGCCTCATAAATTCCATGCCTGAAATATCTCTTAAATGGATCTCTGTCCCTTTGTCTTCACTGCCGCTATTCTCTTCCCAACGTTCCTGATGTCTTTCCTGGATGATGGCAGTAGCCTCCTATTGGTCCTTATCTCCACTTTGCTCTTGCTCAATCTGCCTTCCCATCCCCACTGCACTGCTGCCAGACTTATCTTCTGAAAAGGAAAATTATCTTGCTCTGTTCATGTTACTCAGGATTCCATCTCTCATAGTCTTTTGAGACTTGTCTCCTACTCCTCACTGCCCTACCTCATATGTTCCAGCAATGAAACTGCTTCTCATCTCAGCGTGCACAATGCTGTTTCACATCTCTGTCTTCAAACAAGCTTAGATATGCCTTTTCTTCTTGGTTGTGAACTCATCCTCCATTTAGATCACACTCCTGCTCTGAAGTTAGAGGCAGAGGGGAATCACACCCTCTCTGAACACTTTCACCTTGTCAGGTAACCTTGAACATCCACCTCCATAGTGTTCTACAATATTGATCCAAATAGGAACCGACCCTTGTATTGTTGAATAAATTTAGGCAACAAAAATGTATTATGTGCCAAGGACCGACTAGGTGCTGGCAACACAGTGGTGAGCACAGCTGACGGTGTATCTGCCCTGGAGAAGCTTAGATCCAGTGGGAGACAGGTGATCCAACCCATTACAATTTAATGGTGCCCCTTTGCATTTGCTTAACTTGCTATTTAATTCTTTATATACCCATATCTTAATTCCCAAATCCAGTGGTAATCTTCTTGTGGGTAGCGTCTGCATGTGAGTTTACCTTTGTCTACATTTTATTCCAAGCGACCAGAAAATCTGGCATTGATTTGCATGAAACCTCCTTTGTTCAAAAGATATTTTGGAGATAGAAATAGAAAAAGCAAAACTTGAAAAAAAATTTAATGGTATGAATTCAACTTAGGAAAGCCTAAAAATGTATGAATTCTATTTATTTCTTAAATTCATTGTTTTTGTGAATTAGAAAAAATGCAAAAGGTGATTGTTTCAACAGTTGAATGCATGGCAAAATGCTCCAGGGGATTTTCATACACATTTTTCCAAAACCTGCAACCTTATTTTAATTACTGAGAAACCGGTTTTTGAAAATATGTCTGTGACTGTACTGTTTTTGATAAGACAAACATGTGTATACTTATAAGTACCCTACCTTGTTATTATCCTATTATATCATTTTCAGTATTTAATTTCATAAGTGTTACAAATTAATTTTATGAGAAACCTAATCACTTAGTATCCAGTATCTCTTTTTTGTTCTGCAACAGTGAGACAAAGTTACTATGACTAAATCAAAGGTAAACATAAGTTAGTACTTGCTGGAAAAAGAAAATGTTTTCTTGAGTGAAGAAACGCCATTTTAACAAAAAGCAAGGCCACCAGTGATACATTTATGGTTCTGCCTTGGGCAAACAAATGAACTAAATGACCTCTTTCCATCATTTTCAGCCCTATCATTCTATCAGCAAAGGGCTTTCAGAGTCATGTGATAGCATAAGCCAAGACTGCTGGCAATTTCAATGTCTTTCAACTATTTTCCCAGGAGTTTTATCATCTCTGAATTGTAAGCTTTATTTCAAAACTATGGGAGGGGAATATGGATAAAGAAAAGAGGCATTCCCCCCTTGGATCAACTTGGAAGGCCATGTGTGCAGGTGCAGGCCAACAGTAGAGGTCACCTCATATTAACTTCTGCTCAGCATTCTTAGCATGACTCAGACCAAGATCTCAATAATCAAGTTCAGGTTCAGGAAACAGCCAAATTTCAACCAATTTACATTTCTCAGCTTTGGGGGTACTTGACAAATTTGTTCTACTGTGTTTGTTTTGTTTTGTTTTTTATAAAAACCCCAAACAGGTATGTTTTCACTAGACTCTAATTTCATTCATCTCTTTTTGTTTACACAAGCAACATGTGATACAAACAAACAAACACAAAGCAAAGTAAATTTTTGGTAAAAAAAGAACATTGACCCTATCTATGTAAGCCAAGTGCATTCAAACATAACATACTTGGGACCTCCCCACCCCAAATCTTGGCTTTAATTCATGTTGATTGTCTATATATATATACAATTAGAACAAAAAAGGAAAGAAAAGAATCTGAAAGCAAATAATATTATGAAGTCAGAGTTATACTCTGAGCAGTCCAAAACAAAATAGTTCACAGATAATATATTCTCTTCTGAAAGATGATTCAGACAGATGTGGGCACAGGCATATACCCTACATTTCCTAAGATGCCCAGCTAGTCCTCAGGAAACCCACAGCACCACAATATTCTGAGAGAACTTTTGACAATTTTTAGCTGGTTTCTCTGGATCTATGGCAGGCAAAAATTCTTTGTCTATTATAGAAGCTTTTTATAACTGAGCAAGAAGTTTAAAGCAAAATATTTGTTTTCTCGTGACTATTCAGTCTTTCCATCAAATTGCTAACAAAATGATATACGATTTATTTGCTATAAAAATATTCCCACAAACCAACATGTATGATATAATGTTATGTTGGTATCTACTGGTGTATATACACAGAAAAATAGACTGTCGTGCTATAAACCAGTACCCTAATGTCGATTATCACAGCAGGGTGAAATTATACACAGTCCCTGTGTCCTTCCTTATATAGCACTGTCTTTCCTGAAACACTAAGAGATAGCATGAATGATGATTTTTTTTCCCTTATGAATACAATAACTTTTAAAAAGTCAAACATAAAAACATTTACTAAGTAATTATAAAGAAACAATGAAGGTATTTTTAAATAAAATAGTCAAAATAACTGCACTACTGTGGAAATTTGTTCTTTTCTCTTAATATCAATTTCACCTGGAATTCAGAATTTAATCTTAAATGACAGAAGTAGTCTAAGAACCCATAAGATTCATTCACTTAAATGTTTTTATAAGGGCAGCAAACGAATGAATAAACCTTATATCCAAATTCAGCATCTCACAACCTCATAGTGACATGACTTTTCACAATTGGAAAGTACAGCATTGTACAAATCTCAAGCTATAACTCTATCCCAAAAAAGGAGATGAGTCACAAGTCACTTTCAAGAAACATAATGGGAATTTTTTTTTCTTATAATGAATGCTGAAAGGGAAATGTTTTACTTGTCCTGACAACGCTAGCAAGCTATAGCCCAAAAATATGAGCAGACATGGAGCCAAAAGATTTTTTTAAGGCTTAGACAAATGCCAGCTGCATTCATAAAGGACCAGAGAGACACCTATTGCAGCACTCTTGAGGTTTATAATGTGATTATTGTTTTATGAGAAGAGAAAGTATCTTGAATGCTGTGACAATGTAATGTTTCCTAGGTGCTGAAGAAAGGGAAAAGCAAGAGGGGGCTGGTATTTGATGAGGTGAAAGTACAGCGGCTGAATGCCTTGCCAACAAGACATTTACAAAAATCTGAAACTAGTAGATTAACAATTATAGTCCTACATGAAAGAAAAACACAATTAAATTTAAGAAGAGGGGTGGAGGGAGGGAGCCTAGTAAGTTCCCACCTCCTTACAATGTAGGGGTGTGGGGCACACTTCCTGGGTGAAGTATTCAACTACAACTTTTACTTTGGATTTTACCTTGCGAACACAAATAATGTAACCTAATCATATGTGCCCTCATACTAAACTGAAATTTTTAAAAAATTAATCATTCGAGTCAGGATTTTGTTTCTATGACAATGAAAATGTAGGTAGGCGTCAGGAGGGAGAGGACCATGTTTCTGTGGCCTGTCTTCCTGCAGATACCCCGAGGGACAACCAACTCTGTTCATGAGGAGAAGACTTTAGGCCAAGCTCGGGCTTTTAAAATGCAGCAATAATGTGCCAGCATCTCTCCCTACACCATCAAACTGTCTCTTCTCTATTTTGAGTGCATTTAATGTTAATTCATGCTCTGCTTAACTATATGAAACCAGACAGCCTCGGGGTCCAAAAAGAGTGATAATCTGTGGCTTTATCAAGATTATAACTAGTGGTTCAATATCATTCTCTAATAACCCCACACCCACCCCAACCTGGTGTCAGAGCCATAAGCTGCAGAGAGTTCTGAGAAATACAGCCCCTATCTTCTGTGTGAAAGTGGAGTTTGAGCTTCTTTCCATGCCCCTGAAAATTTGATCTCATCTTCTGACCCTATTATCCTGGACAAGCTAGACAGACATTAAGTATGGCTCTCACCATAACCTTGGATACTGTGTCCAATATCCAATCTGATTTTTTCCTTCAAACCCAAAAATATAGTTCTTGATTGCATACATGGAAGCTAAAAAGCTTATTTCTTGCTAGTCTCTTCCTTTACCCAGGATTATACCAATAAGAAACAACAATTAGCAGACTGTTCCCAGAACGGTGCCCTGGCCATGTATAGTACACATGTTTTCTATGTCTAAATGGAGCGGCTGAAAATGGTGGAGAAATGCAGACAGCATCTGGGAAAATCCCTAACCAGGCATGCGTTCCTTTCAGCTATATCCCAGGTGTCACACAGACGACCAAGCATCATCTTTCATGGCCCAGTATAAACTTGTACCCCGGGATCTAGGCCAAACATGATTCCTTTGGGCCTGCCTAGTTTGAACTTGCAAGGTGGTGTGCTTTCCCAACCCCTCCCCCCGGTGTTCCCCCCAACCAAAATACCCACGCACGTGCACAGCCCTCTCAGCACATCCCATAGATAATCTCACCAATCATAAGGGAAACATTTCGTTTTTCATTCTGAAACTACATTATATACAGCTCACTATTTTGTAACCTCTGGATTATGGTGCGGAAGAGCAGTGTCATGCGGTTGATAACATTTCACTCATTTCCTATAGTAATAGAGCACAAGGTTAACTCTTTTTAGAAAGAGTATGCTAGCTTCCACTTTCTCCAGAAGGCTGTAGGTGGAATAGGCTTGGAGCCTGAACCCCTGGAACAAGAAAACAAAGAAAAAATAATTATTCGACAAAGTAATTATGTGGTATATTTGACAGCAGTATTTTTCTTTTCTACATTGTCTGGATTTTTAAAAACTGGAAGACTGGGAAGAAATCTTTTGTTTTGAGTCTTTTGGAATCTATTGATGCCTTCCTGTTCCTGGCATTTGCGTGGACCTTGTTCAGTTACTCAGACCCCTTTACACTGAGAAACTCATTTTTCAGCTGCTGTGAGTGTTCATGGATGTTTTTTACAACTAAGTCCGTCTGCAGCAATTGCCTTCAGCTGCAGGAGAATGCTTCACCAGAGGTGATGACCCCTCCCTGGGGCTGGCCTGCCTCCCATGACTGATCAGTGTCAGGGTAGAAAGGCCCAGGCCCCTTGCCTCAATTGGAACAACTCCACTGGACTCTGGAGGGCCATCAGCTGTGGAACTCCTCATGACATCATTCAATAGTCCTGTCCCAGTTACATCACAATGCAACTTCTGCCTCTGACCACATGCTTCCCTCACCTGTCATAGATAATCTGGAGATCATACCCAGGTACGCCCATGAGCAAGTCTCTTTCTTAGAGCTTTCCCCCTGGATAACAGTAACCAAAACTAAGACAGTTTCCAGATGTCTTGAGAACCAGAGTCCAATGAGATTACAGAGCTGGATCTCTCACCAACTGGCCAGCAGTGCAGACCAGTGGTAGGTGATGTTGTGATTGCCCTCAGCATCCGATGCAATTGTGAAAAGCTTCACAGTGGTGAAAGGAGCTGCTACGTAATTTGCATGGCCCCATACAAAATTAAAATGTGGGTGCCTTTGTTCAAAAAACCAAAAAAGAAAAAAACAACTAGGGAAAGAAGTTCTGCCAATGGTTTAAAGCGGAAAGCTTTTCCCTTTCTTCTGCAGCCTCTAGATGTCTCATGAAATTTGCTTTTGCTATTTTTTTTTTTTTTTAGAGACAGGGTCTCACTATGTTGCCCAGGCTGGCAGTGGCTATTCACAGGCACAATCCCACTGCTGATCAACACGGGAATTTTGACCTGCTCCGTTTCCAACCTGGGCCAGTTCACTCCTCCTTAAGCAACCTGCTGGGCGCCCGCTCCCGGGAGCTCACCATATTGATGCCAGACTTAGTGCGGACACTCAATCTGCATAATGCACTAGAGCCCAGAACTGCTGGACTCAAGCAATTCTCCTGTGTCAGCAGCCTACAGGCACGTGCCACCGTGTCTGGCTGCTTTTGCTATTTTTAATTATTAAAAATTTTCATTATTAGCAGGAGTCTTAACAACTCATCTTCATATTGTGCAGTATTAGTTTTAAATGAAAATACAAGATTATTTAACTCATGCAGGATCACCATGCTATGGCCTGAATGTTTATATCCCTCAACATTCTTATACTGAATCCTCACCCCCCAGGGAGATGGGGCCTTTAGGGGGTGATTATGTGCCATGAGGTTGGAGACCAATGAATGGAACTTATGCCCTTATAAAAGAAACCCAAGACAGACACCTCACCCTTTCTGTGATGTGAAGACCAAGGAGAAGCCACCATCTGTGAAGCAGAAAGCAGGCCCTCACCAGACACTCAATCTGATGGCACCTCTACCTTGGACTTCCCAAACTCCAGAACACAGGAAATAAAGTCTGTTGTGTATAGCCACCAGGTCTACACTTGTTTTTTGTTCTAGCAGCCCAAACAGACCAAGACTCACTGAAATTACACAATTCCTATTTCATTTCATTCTTAGCAGAACAGTGGAAACAGGAAACTAACTCACCTGTTTTCATTTCATTTCTAAATACTGCAGCTTATTTTATATCCGTTATTGATGTGTAAGGAAGGACTGGAAGGAAAAGACACTATGTCCTGTCTTTCTCTTGATTTCCATTATCGTTTCCAGTATGTGGCTGGCTAATACAAAAAAGTAACACAGCTAAGAAATTATACAATACCATTCCTCAGCCCTTCATGTTTTTGTCATTTATTTCTTTCCACATTCAAAGCAATTCATGTTCAAACAGAAACCATGGCCTTTCAGGGAGTCAGTGCTAACCGTTTACTCAGTTGTAAACTTCAAATGCTTATCTTGCACTTGCTTTGTGACTCCTTGAACCCCCGTACATGCTGGGAGAATTCCTTGTTCATAGGCAGTGCAAACGCTTTATACTCATGGAATGGCAAGGGATGATGGACACACATGTTCACGTATCTCATTGCCCTGCTCATGCCCATCTCCATTGTCCCATCGGGCTTCACTTACAAAGCATGGTTCAAAGATAAAAGTATGAAGAATGTCAAGATGGTAGCAGGGTAGCATTAAACCAGGTATAAGATCCCTCTGAGCACAGGCCTCTGGGAACTGCTACAACGCTACAGGTTATAAACCCTTGAAGCCAACCTTGCACAGGGAAATGCGTTGGGACATGGATAGAAGGAAATGACCTAGCAGATACGATATTTCAGACATTTGAGAGATTCATGAAAAAGAATAATTATAAAAACTATGAAATTGAATAGCTGCTGCTAGAGCTATCAATGCATTGGAGAAAGAAAATGAAAGGCTAAACGTGATTTATCACCAATATAACTGAGGCTTTTTTGGCATATAAAAAGATACTCAAGTTTTGCAGCTAAAGGGCAGAAAAGGCTGAGGGTCAGACTCAGTACATAATGACTCAGTAGCTCAGCTCCAAGTAAGCTGAGTTCTTAGCCTCTCTGCCAAAGTGAAGGTCCTGAAAGAGTAGAACCCTGAAAACTGGGACAAGGATATCTGAGATAATTCAGTCAAAAATCTTGAAATCCCAGAATTCATCCAACTAACTTTATAAAAGGCCAAAGAGTAAATTACTTAGCTTTCGGGAGTCGTACAGAGCTGTCACAAATGCTTACTTCTGACATTGTAGTAGCAAGCTGACATGGAAGGTAACTGAATTATTGTTAACATGGGGTGTGACTGGGTTATCGTAAAACTTTGTTTACAATAAAAAATTCCAGATTTGGCCTGCAGGCCATAGTTCTTTCAGATAAATCAAATCAAAAGCATAAGACCGAAGTGGAGCATCAGAGATCAGGTATAAGCAGGGCCAGAAAGCCCAAGTAAGCTTTGTGAACCAACAGCTGGGCTCCATGTTGTCTGCAACTGTTGCCCCACAGCTCTCCTTCACCTCGAGCCTTTGGCCCCACTGGGAGTAGCAATCTCCTTTTATAAGATCTTGATAAAGGAAGAAAAGTGAATTCTCTTTACTTGGTAAAGAGCTTGGTATGTGGTAGAAGCCAAAATTAGCTCATTGCTATGCTACTATGTATAACCCTACTCAAGGTGAGGGGTGATACTTCAAAAAGGACACAATTTCAGGCAGTGCTGGTCTACTTTGTGTAGGGAAAAACTAGCCCATGGTGAGAACATATGAAGAACCTTGGCATAAGAGGTGCAGGTAGCAGGAAGGAGGTTCTGAATACTCAAGTGCTTAGGAGAAAAGAGAATGGAAGGCTACTTTCAAGAAAGCCTGAGGAAAGGGCATGTGACTAGACCCAGAATCTCAGAGCCCACTTCATAGGGACCGTGTCTTTGTCCTTGTATTTCTTCAGGAAACATCTCTCGTTCCCACTAGTATGCCAGGCATGGTGGTCAGTGACGAGATTACAAAGGTAGATTAGACTAGGTGTGCAACCTCGTGGAGCTCACTGTCTAGTGAGGAAAACAGACACGTGAACAACTGACTTGAATGCAACGGTATCGTTGACACTCCAGAGTAAAGAAGAAAGTCCCAGGATCACAGAGAAAACAGTGAGAGAAGAAAAACTCACGGCAGAACATTTGAAAAATTCATGATGGAACATTTGAACTTTTAACACTTCAAATATAATGTTTGTAAGGAAAGAAAGGGTATAGCTCTGCTTCCCATCGGCATTAACCATATTCCTAATTATGGCTTTCCATTCAGTAATAACAATTCTCTACTTTTCCCTCCCTAACAAAAACCAAAATTCAGGGTGGCTACATTACCACTTTTACCTCTCCCAACTCTCTTCTAGGTAGATAAAGTCATGTGACCTTATTCTTACCAATGAGCTACAAAAGCAACTCTTACAGGAGAGATTCTAGAAAGCTGTTTTAAAATTATTATTATCGTTATTAAAAGGGGACAGAGTAAACCAACATGTGCCTTTTGTTTTTTGCTTTTTGTCCTTACCCTAAAATTCAAGCATGATGCCTGAAAGTGGAATGTAAGCCCATGATAATGAAAGCCATATATTAAGGATGGCAGAATAGGAAAAAAAAAAAAAAAAAAAATTGGTTCTTAGATGACATTCTTCAACAGTGACACTGAGTGCTTACCTCTGTACTTCCTGCTAAGCCTGAAAATTCAACCCATTTTATTAACCACTGTGGATCGGGTGTAGTTACATGCGGTCAAAAAAGTTTTAATCAATGAACTATGCAAAGGGAAAACTAAGAGATCTACCACACTGATTCTTTTTAGTTTGCTAATCTTCTAGGAAAACCATGAATCCCATTGGCCTTTCTTAAAGTGACATCAGTTGTGTATATTTTTATGCCACCTTTCCATGCATGAGAAACCCTGATCTCAAGTTGAGAAAACACTTTACAACAGAAGCCTGAATGCTCTGACATTATACACAACAAGGTGAAAAACACCATCTCTCTGTTTCAGGTTCACTGATACTCTATAGGTAATTCATAACTTTTCATTAACATCCTCAAACTAGATTGACAATTTTGTTTCTTGTGATAAAAAGGTTGTAGCATGGGCCAGAATCCTTACTCTCTAACACTCTCTTCCCTTTTCACAAACCTCTGAACTCTGAAAAGAGTGTTGTTTTCATCTATGGGTCTATATGATCATATAGGAAATGAATTTATGGTGTCAGAAATCAAATCTTTAACATCAATCTGCACAAACAAATGGTCTATAATAGGACTTACTTTCGCCATTTTTCTTACTATGATTAACCCCAATAATAACCACAAATATGAGGAAGGTAAGAAGCCAATACTATTGAAAGTAGCATTATGGAAAAAAAATTGGGAACATTTGGAGCTCAAGAAGAGAGCAAATTTGGTAGCAGAAAAGCCTTCCCACAGGCTCTAATCTCATTGTAAGAGTTGCCCTTTGCCTCCGACAGTCTCCTCTTCTGCAAAATGGAAGTCATCTCATGCCTCACAGACTCGGCTAGCTTTGATATTTTGGAGATTAAAAACATTAAATCAGGCCAGGTTCAGTGGCTCACAGCTGTAATCCTAATACTCTGAGAGGCTGAGGGAGGAGGATCGCTTGAGCTCAGGAGTTCAACATCAACCTGAACAAGTATCAGATCCCAACTCTACTAAAAATAGAAAAATTAGCCGGATGTTGTGACAGAAACCTATAGTCCCAGATACTAGGAAGGCTGAGGCAGGAGGATCACTTGAGCCCAGGAGTTTGGAGTTGCTGTGAGCTATGATCATGCCACTACACTCTACCCAGGGAAACAGAGAAAGACTTTGTCAAGGAAGGAAGGAAGGAAGGAAGGCAGGCAGGCATTAAATCTCTCAAGAGTCAGATGCATGCGCACACACGTGTGCATATATACACACATGCACACACACACAGTGATAGTGTCACTGGCCTTGACATGGAAGACACAAATTGAGGGCAGCGTATACTTGGTCTTACTTCTTTGTAAAGTATTAAAAAAAAGTTGTATAACATGGCTATGAACAGCAACCAAGATTTCTTAATACGCTTTGGGTCAGCTATGATACATTCCATGAATTTAAAGGGAAGTTATGATTCTGGAAATAGCAGAGGGCACAGCAAAGAAATCCTTCCACTACCTAGGAGTTTGGAAAAATATCCTGACTTTCTTTCAGATACACCTGAGTCTTCTGGGACAACAAATGGTAAATCACAGCTCTATCAACAAGCACCAACTTGATATCTTCAACACTTGTTTTTTTTCTTCTTCTTCTTCTCAGACAGGTTTTTTAAAGCTTTAGCAGGATGGCTAGACTAGGTAATCCATACAGGCAGCTGCTGCAACGTGATCTTTTTCTAACATTTTAACATAGAGCTGTGAACTTTTCTGGCTTTGGGGTATGTTGGGAACATTTAGAGTACTGTTAGGACTCTGTCTGATCTGCCTCAGAGAAAGGTGAGCATTGAAAATAGTCACCCATGATATCAAACTATGCTGGAAATGCAAAGTGGCTGAGGTATAAATAATCTTTAAATACTAATCCTCTATACTTTAAAAACTCTCAGTCTATTTCCTTATTTTTAAATTCCTTAAGTTTAATGGCATTCTATTTTCTAGATCTCAGGATATTTATTCATGTACTGTGTTTTAGCACCTTTGCGAACAGGATTGGGTGGGTGTTCACCAGTGTGCTGTAGATGGTAAGTTCCCAAGCTTTGACATTCAGCCACCTGAGTTCCAGCCACAACACCGCCATTTACTGGCTGAAAGCACCTGAGCGAATCACCTCATCTCTATATCTCAACGTCATCATGTGTGAAACTTGGGTATTATTTTGTCTAACTGATAGAGATGGTGCCTGGATTAAAAGAAAAAATAACATGGAAACTGGTTAATATAGGGCATATAGTAGTCATTCATTAAATGTTTATTCAGTTCCTGAAATCAAAATAATCATTAGCACCAATCTTAGAGACCACCTGTGTTAGACACTGCAGTTATTATTATTGTGACAGTTGAAAGAGACAGAATTTGAGCTGAGCCATTTAATATATACCTCTTAAAGATGTGCAGTAAAAGTTTGACCATCTTGCAGATGTGGCTCAAGTTTACATAAAGGATCAAGGCTCTTTCCTTTTTTTTTTTTTTTTGAGACAGAGCCTCAAGCTGTTGCCCTGGGTAGAGTGCCATGGCATCACAGCTCATAGCAACCTCCAACTCCTGGGTTTAAGCCATTCTCTTGCCTCAGCCTCCCAAGTAGCTGGGCCTACAGGCGCCCGCCACAATGCCTGGCTATTTTTTGTTTGTAGTTGTCATTGTTGTTTGGCAGGCCCGGGCTGGATTTGAACCCGTCAACTCTGATGTATGTGGCTGGCACCTTAGCCGCTTGAGCTACAGACACGGAGCCAAGGCTCTTTACTTTAATAAGAAGTGTATCCCCCCAAAAAAGTAGTGATGAATTTTCCCTAATTATAAATAGGGTGATGTTGAATATCCACTCTACATTCGACTAAAAGCTATAGACATGTGCCTCTAAATGAGAGCTGTGGTTATGGAAACAACTGCTGGTGTCACTTAAAATAGAGTTCTTGCTTTTCCCTTTGGTTGGGGGTTTGCTGGTGTGGGTAGCGTGTCTGGGGGCCAGAGTTGGGGCAGAATCTCTTCCTGAAACAGTAGGAGACACTAATTACTGCCTGGCCAAGGACATGGGAATTTTCACACAAAAATATTGTGAGCATTTTTTAAAAATCAACAATTATGCAAGAATTTGCATGGCTTAAGGCAGACCAGGCTAACAGTAGTTAAATTCTCATTGGATCCTCACTGATTAGCTAGAGGAAGCTGGAGTTGGGTTTTGAGGTGGACATTGTGCTGGACCACCCAGAGCTCCACCTCACGACCAACACACTCACTCCCAGAGCTGTAGAGAAAGTAGGTTGTCAATGGCTCAGAGCTGCATCCTCTCAGAATTGCCCACACCCAAAAGAGGCTGCCTCACTGAGGCTACCTCTTCTTAGCCTGTATTCAATGCTTGCTCAAAGCAGAGCCCCTTTTCCTCAGGGCACTCCTAGCTTCAGAGATCTGCTTGGCCTGTGCATTGAAATTCATCTTCTTCCTCTTCCCTGTCCTGCATTCTCTATTGCTCTACTGATGATGTTGCTGAGAGCACTACTAAGTCGCCTGCATATCTCTATCTCAGAATCTGTCTTCAGGGAACTCAATATTACATAGATTCTTACTAATCTTTGCTATCTGATCCCTCACTCAAAGCCTCTGGGTCAAATTCTTTGTAGGCTGACACAGTCACGTCTATCCAAGGACCAAGTTCACTCTACCGAACGATGAAGTGTATTTCAACCTCCTTGATTCCCAGAACATATCCCTGCTTCCTAGTAAAGTTTCCTTCTACAATGTACAGCTTCTTCCCCACCCCAGCAATGAAGAGAAGGATTTTCCAATGTTTAAATCAGCTCCAAGAAAAAACTTGCCGAGTGTCTGTGTCTGAAGCACCCTGTGCACACTTGGCAAACTACATCTGCCTTGCCTCTGGCTTCCTGAACCAGGCAGGCACACTCACACTTCCAAGACCAGTAACAGAGACAGGCAAGATGCAGGTGCCCTGAGGTTGCTTGCAGCCACTTTCCTAGAACTATATCAACACTAGTTCCCAAACACCCCTCTTTGGCCCCAATCACACCTATTGCTCTTACTATCAACAGGAGCCAGCCTCTGGCCCCTGAGTATGCACTGGAATAAAGACTTTACCAGATGGACTTGGTTTGACTTGTCTTGTTTCTCCAAAGACTGCAAATTGCCTTTCAGAGGAATTCCATCCTCCTTCATCAGCCTTTAGGGAACCAATCCCAACCCAACCGTGTGGCTGGCATCATAAAAAGGTAAGTTTGGACACAATTTTAAGGCATTCATGGATGTTATCTTAATTTTGCATATAGTCTTTGTCATAACTTTGCTTAGGTCAGCATAACTCCATTTGTCAGTTGGGGAAAGTTGGCTTCATGGAGGAAACAAAGTTGCCCCAAATCACATGGAGGAAACAAAGTTGCCCCAAATGGCAAGGAAGTGACAGAAAGGGCCTATCTTTGGAGCCAATGCCTGTGTGATTTTCATTTGGCCATCATGCTTTTCCCACATCAAGGGCCAGAGATGAGGAAGGTATGGGAGGCCAAACATTGGCCTTTGCCCAAGAGGACTGCCTGAAAGAGTAATTCATCAACGCAGCCTCTGGCATCAGTGGAAGACAGAGCATAGGTCTGCAGCCATCTGAGAACCATACCAGGAGTGGGGAGACAAACCAGCAACCAGCTATTAGAGTGCGGGTCCAAGGTTGGGGCATCTTCTTCAGCGGACACAAAGCTGAAGGACTCAGCAGAGAGGAGGTTCATGAGATAAAGCAAAGGGGCAGGATCCAGTGACCATTTATTTACTACTTGTAGTTTGGCCACCTCAAAAATCAGGTCTTGGCATGAATAATTTCAAATTTTCAGTAAAGCTTTACCTTCGAAGCCCTGTCTCCTGGAACTCAAAAGAAACTCTCATTCACTGAGCTCCCTTATTCATCTGATGGTACTTCCTCAAGACTTTCAGGAGTGTCACGCAACTCTTCTGCTTGCTATTAATATTTCCACCCTCATTGTAAGTTACATGGGTGTGCAGATTCCGCATTTGTTTGGGGCTCAGTTCTGAGACCTATCTTCTTGTGGACATCTGTCCAGGAATTTTGGGACTCCCATTGTCTATTTCAGCAGCTAAAACTGTCTTGAATGGAGCCTCAAAATGTTTTCAAAATAGACCAGGCCTCAGTTGGCACAATGCGGTGGGCCTCAGGGACAAGCTCAGTACTCAACTGCTGGGAAAGCCAAAGGAGCCAGTTTCAGGATGGATTGGTAGAAATCACTGCAAAAGTCACACTATATGTCATCCTGCCCAGAGTTTTCAATCTAGGCCTTCCACAGTGTGGTGAATGGCGGCCTGGATAAGCAATTGTTTCTTGAGATTTGGGCATTGGCCTTATTTGGGCAGCTTGATCTAGTGTCTCTTTTTCCTCCAGCAAAGGTTTCTGCCCAGCCCTGGTCTGAAGGCACTTTACCCTTTCCCCTGCCTACCTTCAGGCAAAGGAAAAAGCGAGAAAAATTTTCACTAACTGGGCTACACCAAGGGCTGTTCTCACACTCAAGGTTCTCATCTACAAAAACATGCCCACAGATGTCGGTCAAACTTAGGGAGATACTCAAGCTTTCCCTATCTATATTTAAGTAAAATTTATCACTACTCCTTGGGAGTGCCATCCCTTATTAAAATAAAAAGCATTTGGTCTCAGCAACTTCTCTATGTCACATACTAGAAATTTGGCTCCTATATTCAAATGCCACCTGGAAATGAATGGGCAAATTCAGTTTCTGAGTGGCCAAGTCTCATACTCATTATACACTATTATTATTGGGTTACATTTAGATTATTGTTTTTCCACCAATATTTTTTCTATCTTTTGACACCATATGTTTATCCTACTGGAATAATAATAATAATAGAATAATGGAATAATAATAATAGAATGAAAATCCTATTATAAAATCTTTCTAAATGAGGAAAGAGGACAATTACTTTTTAGAGATAATTTCCAACATAAAAGTGGTTGCTGAAAAATATCACACTAAAATCACAACTAAATTTTTCTCAGCTGAACTGAACCAAATAGCCTGTTTCATTTCTTCTATGTCAATATCTGCTAAAGTTCATTTAGAATATACTATGTATCAACCATTGTTCTAAATGCTTAGACCTTGTTTGATCATCGTAACAAGAGATAAATATACTATTATTATCCCCATTTTATAATATGATGATGAAACTGAGACACAGAATTTAAGCAACTTTCCCACACATGCTCAGAACATACATCTCAAATTTCAGTTAAGAAATTATGCCTTAAATATTTACGTATTACATTATGCTCAGAACATACATCTCAAATTTCAGTTAAGAAATTATGCCTTAAATATTTACGTATTACAAATAATTATCTCAGAGACTATAAAGGAAGGAGAAGGGAGGGGGGAGGTCTTGGTGGAGGGAGGGTAATGGGTGGGGCCACATCTATGGTGCATCTTAGAATGGGTACAGGTGATTGCACTAATGTACACAGCTATGATTTAACAATTAAAAAAAAAAAAGAAAAAAAAAGTTTGTATAGACAACTTGCCAGAAAAAAGAACAAATAAAAGGGGACAGACATCAAAAGCATAAGACGTAAAGAAAGGTACTTTCTAGGCACTTGCATTTAGTAGGTGCTCAACAAATGTTTGCTTTGTGTCTTAGAAGTTAGAAGTCAGAGTGCCCAGGCCTCTATTTGCCACAGATTAACAGCATGCCTTGGTCGATCTATTTCACTCTTTCAGTTTTGTCCTACTTATTTTTTAAATTCATCTGAAGAAATTGGGAATTAATCCCTACCCTACCTACAACTGCCACTGTATCAATTAGGATGCTTTGTGCTACAAGTAAAACACTCAACCATCATTAATAAAATAATTCAAACATTCTACTCTCTAATACCATAAGAATTCTGGAAGTGGATTTCCAGATTAGTTCAGTACCTCAACCACAATCTTCTTCCAGTTTCATATTCCACTAGTCTCAGTAAATTGGACTTTTGTCCATAGGCCTGTCACCTCTTGGTCATGAAACAACTGCTTCACATAATGGTGTGAGATACCATGTCCTCACATAAACTAGGAAAAAGGGACAAGAGGGCTGAAGAAGAGCTTCTTCCTTTAGG
This sequence comes from Loris lydekkerianus, assembly GCA_963574355.1. Lineage (NCBI taxonomy): Eukaryota > Metazoa > Chordata > Mammalia > Primates > Lorisidae > Loris > Loris lydekkerianus. Next base: position 37,643 of record CAUYPK010008436.1, on the reverse strand, counting down.
GCTTCTTGGGAACCCCAAGCAGTCCTCATCTTACATGTGATTTGTGAGAACTGGGTCACACAGGCATCGTAGATTAATCACAGGCAAAGGAGAAGAGGATTTTCAGAATGGGCTTAAGTCTCACCTGAGGTATGTCTCATCCGTCCTCCCAAAGAAGTGATGATGTAAGACTCAGACAGAGAAGTTAGTGTGAGAGTCAGGCCTTGGCCCATATGATTCTAAAGTTGCAGGAATAGTTACTATTTGCTCAGAGGTGAAAGAGATTCCCTTAGAAATGTTTTTCAATTAATTACAAGAAAATGTTAAAGTTTTGGCTAAGACATGAAAACTATAAATATCACATTAAAGGATGTATGAAGAAATAAAGAATTTACAAAAGAGTCATCCATAAGTGAGTTACTTGATTCTCAAACCCCTGACCCATACTGACAGTATTTACAGAAGAGGGCATCAGAAATTAGGGGGATGTTTATAAAGAAGGTTTCTGTGGAATGAGCAGTGCTCTGTGACTTCCTGCTTCTCGGCCCTCAATCAAGCCCAGTGTGAGGAAGCTAATTCAGGAGAACCACTCAGAGTGCTTGATAAATGTTTTCTGCAGTTACAGGGACATGGTGAACTGGATGACACAAGTCTGGCAAACTTAAAAGCTAATGTGGTCAACCACGAAGTATGTCCACAGATCCCACCCACTGTGGTATTCAAGCTCTTCAACGTTGTGCTTTTGTTGTTTCCTCCATCAAGGCATGAGGTCTACTTGCTCACCCGTGGAATCTGAGCTGGCCTTTGGACTGACTTTGACTGATAAAATTTGACAACAGCGACGTTATGTGATATAAAAGGCCAGGTCTCAGGAAGCCTTGTGACTTCTGCTCTTGTCTCTTGGAACTGTACAGGGCTGCCATGAAGGAAGTCAGCCTCACCTGCTGGAGGATGAAAAGACATACGGCAGGGGGGCAGACCTCAGACAATGGTGGATACTAACTATTAGAGGTACAAATTAGGCTACTTTGGGTCCTCCAGCTCATACACAGCTCATGTGTAAGCCCAGGCAAAACCAGCAGAAAAACTGACCAGCCAACCTGAAGAGCTATAAGACACAATAAATCATTGCGTGGGTTATTTGATGCCACTGAATAAGTCATTTGTTCCACGGCGACAGGTAACTGGAACAGCTGGCTGGCTGGTCCAAGGCAAAGGACAGGCTGCAGCTGTCCTGGAATCGCCTGCACTCCCAGGATGTGTCGGGGTGGAAGAGGCCTGTGTGTTGACACAAGCAGAAGGAAGAATCCATTTGAAGCCATTTAAAAGACTGCTCAAGAGGATCACCTTGTGGTGAGCAAATCTGGGTGGAGGGATCCAACAAAGAGAAAAGAGTTTAAAAGGAAGCAGGAGGAGAAGAAAGGAGGTAGGAAAAGCAAGAAGGAGGGAAGACAGCCATGGGCTGAGGAGGGGAAAGCCGACTCGAGAAAAATGCATCACCCGTGTCACAAGGCGCTCAATCAAGACGCCCAGTAGCAGTGTCTGAAGAACTGGGGGAAATATTCTATAGTTCAGAGTATCCAGCCCTCCTACAGCCATACCGATCAACAGAGAACTTTCTTATCCTTCTTAACCTCTCTAGAAGACTTGGAGAATAAGATATAATAGTTATCTTGGTAGGCAAAGAAGAGAAATGCCAAATGGAGAAAAAGAAGGGAAAGGCCAGTGCAAGCAGATAGCCCAAAGCAAGGTCTAGCTGGGGAAAAGGGAAGATTTAGTTTTAAATCAACTTCTAAGTTTTGATGATTGCACGAAATTAGACACTATAAATGACTCCATTGAGACTGCATTGTTTCTTCGTGGGTTTTTTTTTTTTTTTTTTTTCATTTAAAGGACCCCCCCCCCCCAAAAAAAAAAAAATCATGAAATTATGCAACTTTTCATCTGGGGCAAGGAAAGAATTTTCCCTAATTAAAATCTTTTAAAGAGGCAGTGGGAGCAAACAGTTTGCCCCTGGTGTTGCCTCACCCCTATCCAGACTCTAATTCCAAGGACCCTATACAAAGCAACTTAAGAAGAGCCATGTGGCAAGTAGGTAAATACAGATGTAAGTTCCATAGGTTATGGGATGGTTGCTGGGGGTGGTTTCTCTGGCCCCACATAACTCTGATGTTATAGTGGCTAAAAGTTCACCAGTAGAGAGGCAGTCATTTGGTCTCTACTTACCATGCTCTGCAGTTCTGTTTTTAATTCACAATTAGAATGAACAACAAATCTACTCAATGATGGATGCATTGGTATAAATTCGTTATAAAAATACATTCTCAAGGACTGAAATAACAACCAGAGGTATGAGAGGCAGGTGAGGAACGTGGAAGAGTGACCGAACATCACTGAAGACCGAGCCTCCTGCCCCTTTACCTGGGGTCCTCTCTGCACTTAGGGCAATTGTTCTCAGCTTCTCACTTTCACAAGAATTACCTTTGGAATTTGGAAAAATGCATATTTCAGTGTCTGACCTATTTTTTAGTCTCTCTGTTGGTTTTCTTTGGAGTCCAGGTACCTGGAATTTAATAAACGTTTAAGGTGACTGTGGAGCCATGCGTTCATAGACCATATTTTGGAAATACTACCTTAATTTAAATGGATAGGAGGTGAAGACCAAAAGTACTCATAAAATTCAGATTCACATCGCCCCACAAAATATGTATATCCTTTCAATAAATGAGATAACACGGAAATAATTTCTAAGCTCTTAGAAAGAAACATATTATCTATCATGCTTCATTAGTGCTGAAGAGATTGTAACACACGCCATCAATTTAGAGGAAAATTGGAAAAAAATCTTAAGGTTAACTTCTAATGAGTACACATCTATTCAAAGATGCGTTCAGAATTGTGTCCAAATTCAGAATTTGGAACAAATGTAAAAAGTTGAGAGTAAGAAAGATATTTATTACATTGACCTTCTAGTTAAATATAAACGATTTTGTATTGTCCCAAAATTCTACAGCAAAAATGTTGTGGGGGGGGCATAACACAGAAGCCTCATTTTCATAACATTTTATCCTCTCATGTATTCAACCAGCCCTAAGTGTGTACTTGCAATGGAGAACACATTATTTTCCTAGAAACAAGAAGGGTTACTAGAAGTTGTCCAGGCCTCTGCTTCCATGAAGGCAGGCATCAGGTAAAACATTCCAGGAAGACAGCTAGCCAGGCTGTTCTTCAAAGTTGTCAGTTTCTTAAAAGCTTCCCATAACTTCCCATAAAATAAGCACTCACCAGGAAGACTCTGGATATTATTATTATAGGATCGGATACATACACAGGGACATGGATAATGTAATTAAACGTCAGGAGGAACTTAAAAGGCATCAGAGAGGACCACGTACCTCAGAATTCCATCAACCTGGCACAATGAGCCAATTCAGCCAACTCCTAAGACGTACCTCTAATATCCATATGCGTACAGAGCCACAGTTTAGCAGGAGTTACAAGCATTTTCTAAAACTTGAACACATTTTGCCATACATCTTGGGTAATGTTTTCAGAAAACTGAAAGCTGAGGCTTTTATAACAGATGGGTTCACATCTCAGAAAGTGGAAGAGAAAGGAAGTCATTTTGTAAACTAGTATGAGAAGAAAAAACAGCATATAAATCTCTCTAGGCAGAGAAATTGTTGGTCCTATGAATTTAAATTCATAGACTAAAAATCTGTCAGCCTTTTCCAGACTCTCTCACAACATCCTGCCTCCTCCAACGTACAAGCACTAATTGATTCATTTTCTGTTTTATTGGATTTAAAGCCATTTTAGTCCCTATTTTTAACTGTTTTCTCGTGCGTGGCTCTCCCCTACCCCGCTTTGCGTCGAGGCCCCACATCGGATTATACATTCTCTCACATGGCTCATTATCTTACATTTCTTCTGTCATTCTGCAGCTGCTCTCCTGTGTTCCTGGCTCAGCTTTGTTTAGTGCCAAAGAGCTGTTTTTTCTAACACTTCAAAAACACATGGCATTTTTTATGGGCACAAGTAGCTTCACTTCTGTCAAATAAAAAATTGATTCATAAGGAAAACATTTTAAGTATGTAGATGTTTTGCAAGAAAATTAAGCAGCTCATTAGAAAACATGAATATCTTTGCTCTAAAAACAATTTGGACATGCTTTATCCCCCCACTTGGTTTGTGTTACGTCCTTCGTGTGATTACCTTTTACAGCATTCTTGTTTTGAGATTCCGGACAGCAGACAGAAAGACCAGGCAAGTTCATGTGAAAAGATGTTGTACATACTGACCGATGAGTTCTACAGAGGAGCAGATATAGTCAGTGCTTTTCTCATATTTCCTGAAACTTTGCAGTCAGACTTGAGAATGGAGTTGACTTGGTCTGACAATAGTAGTTAACCTTAGAAAGTGGCTGCTTTCACCGGGTGTGCTGGCTCATGCCTGTAATCCCAGCACTCTGGGAGGCCGCGGCAGGTGGATTGCCTGAGCTCACAGGTTCAAGACCAGCTTGACCCAGAGCAAGACCCTATCTCTAAAAATAGCTAGGCATTGTGGCTGGTGCCTGTCGTCCCAACTACATAGGAGGGTGAGGCAAGAAAATAGCTTGAGCCCAAGAGTTTGGGGTTGCTGTGAGCTATGACGCTACAGCACTCTACTGAGAGCAACAAAGAGAGACTCTGTCTCAAAAAAAAAAAAATCAAAGTGGCTGCTTTCTAAGCCACGTATACTTAATGTTGATACAAACTTAGTCATATCACAGAGTCTTCTTACAGGGTATAGTGGAACAAAGCAGAACCCCCATTTGACCTTGAATCTCCTTCTAACACTTTTGAACACGTTCGCCCTTGGGTGTACTTTCACTTCCAACAGCCAGCATTCACTCTTTTGGGGAGAACTACCCTCAGGTTACAACCGTCTCTTTGTATGCATACCTAGGAGAAAGCAGAGTTGGGGTAATTGAGAAAGAGACAGCAGGGGGACAAATTGGTCTTCCACAAGTGTACAGCCAGCTCCCTTGCCTGGTGTCATGACAACTGTGGCACAACTCACACTCCAGAGCTCCCCTGCAAGTAAGTCTGATATTATGTTTTTCTGAGATGTATCTCTGCCTGGCTTCCCACTGTCCTGTCCTGCTTCCCACTCATTTATCAACCATTCTCTGTGATACTTATTTAAAAATCACTTGCCTTTAAAAATTACCTCCTTTTAAAATCTTTGTCTTGGGATCTGCAACTGGGGAACCTAACCTAAGACAGCTGGCAAAATCCCCAAAGGACAAGATTATAAGTGATAGAAGTAAATCACTAATCATAGAATTTTAGAAAGTCCAAGTTGAAAGGGTGAGTGAGTTAACTTGCCAAGTTCTCACAGCTAGTTGATAGCAGAATGAATTCAAGAACCCAGGCCTTCTGACTCAAAGATAACTGCTCTTTCTACCATTAGTTGTTCTGTCTGACCTTTCCATCATGACTATTGGACTGCAGATACCAGTAGAGGTGAAATCGGTTAATGTAAGGAACAGATGAACCAGGTAGTCTTTCCCCATATTCTCTTGCTGGATGCCTCTTTGTGCCTACATCCCCCACAACTACTCCCTCTGGTTCTGAAACCTCAGGAGTCCTAGAGGTTATATAGACTGAATATTTGTGTCCCCTCCTGAAACCTCAGGAGTCCTAGGGTGCTATAGACTGAATATTTGTGTCCCTCCAAAATTCATATGTTGAAATTCTAACTCCCAGTATGATGGGAGGCACAGATGTAAATTCCATTCCAATATTACATAAATTCCAGGTTTGGAGAGTTTTTTAAATCAATCTCTCTTTCTCTCCTTCTCTCTCCTTGCAAATACACTCTTCTCCATTCACAATACTGCAACAGATAATACTACGAAAGGAGTAATTTTAACATTGATGCAGAACATACACATCCATACAGAAACTTGTTTGCTCGTTGCATCAGCACAATGTCAACAAAAAGAGCAAGCACTCTGTCTTCACACTGCTGTCTTTCCCAAGAAACCCCAAGGGATACATGCCAAAACTTTCCTAGGTGCTCTCACAGCCAAAAGAGGAAATGAATACATACATATGAATGAGCCTGACTAGAATTACTTATAAATAATGAAGGGACATGCAACTCTCTCCCTTAGTCACATCTTCCAGAGCATAAGCCAAAAAAGGCATCTACTTTTTTAGCACGATGTCAAGGGCACTGAAAAGTCAACTTGAACCCAATAGTGCCCTTCTTCAAAAATCTGCCAATCAGCTGAACTTCTCAATAGGATAGTCACTCTTTTGGGCCAAGCACATTCTTCAGAGAGCCTCTGTTACAAATGTAAATGAATTGCCTTAGGGCAATTACAAATAAACTCATTATCAGCTCTAGACCCACTAGCAAGAATTTATTCCTGGGAGGAGGACTCTGAAGAATATAAAATGGACAAGTTTTGAAAGGTTTGAGATTGGGAAAGTCTAATGTCTTGGTCCATTTGGGCTTCTATAACAGAATACTAGAGACAAGGTGGTATAAAACACAGAAATTAATTTCTCATAGTTCTAGGAGCTGGGAAGTCCAAGATCAAGGTGCTATCAGATTCAGTGTTTGCATGTTGGTTTAAAGATGGTGATATTCTCTACATCCTCACATGAAAGGGCTGAGAGACCTCTTTAGACTCCCTTTTATAAGGGCACTGATCTCATGTGTAAGGGCTCCAGCCTCATGACCTAAACACCACCCAAAGGCCTCATCTCCCATCACACTGGGAGTTAGAATTTCAACATATGAATTTTGGAGGGACACAAATATTCAGTCTATAGCACCCTAGGACTCCTGAGGTTTCAGGAGGGGACACAAATATTCAGTCTATATAACCTCTAGGACTCCTGAGGTTTCAGAGCCAGAGGGAGTAGTTGTGGGGGATGTAGGCACAAAGAGGCATCCAGCAAGAGAATATGGGGAAAGACTACCTGGTTCAAGTCTGCCACATGTACACTGTGTGATCTTGGGCAAAGGAATTTAACTCCTTTAAGCCTGTTCATCTCATCCATAGAACTAGAGAGATCATGGCATTTGCTTTTCAGGGCTGTCATGAGAATTCAGTGCAGTTATGCATACAGCATACTCAGGGTCATGTCGGGCACAGAGTAAGGCTCCAAAATGTGTGACTTGTATTTATTGCTATTGTGATTATTATTATTATGTAATAAAATAATGAAAGGGAAGATTACAAAGATGATTTTAGAACAAATTTTAGATCATAATTTTGCTTATACCTGCTCAGTACTATAAAATAGGAAGAAAATGCCAAAACAAAACAATTTAAATGAAAACTAAACATACTAGCCTACCAAATTGTTAGAATGAAATGCTATAATTTCATTTCTTCTCTCTTTCCCCTTTTGTCTTTCCTTTATTTTTAATTTATTTTTTATTTCTGTATTTTATTTTTCTTTATTCATAAAATGTCTATTTGTTCTGCTTTGAAATGTAGGTGATATAGGTGTGCCTTAGAAATTTAAGACTACCCACTAAATTATTGGTTTTTTCCTACTTACTTTTGAAATTTGCGTTTATTCATTCATGGATTTTACAGATAGTGTGTGAGTTTTCCTTTGTGCCAGTAATTGACTGGGACTCAGAGACAGAGTTAAAGAGGGCAGATGAATATCCACGGATGCAAAAGGCACATTCCAGATTACAGGTCAAGGAATGTTCCCTCTAAAGCTCCTTCCTTTCTTCCCAAAAGAAACTTGGTGGATTTTACAAGATGTAAAGTCCCTTTTGGAACTAAGAGATTCTAAAGTTTGACCCAGGGCATGGAGAATGATAGCCATGCTTGCTCCTGGATGGAATTCCTAAGCTAAACCTGGCTCCTGGGAGGCTCATTAAAGATTTGAGAATTCCAAGTTTCATTCTTCTTCAACTTTGCCTCTGGGTTTAAGAGATATTAACAGAATAGCTTTTGGAAGTCAAACAAGAGCATTCTGAAGTACAGAAAGAAGTCAGGCCAAAGAGGAAGACATCAGAATACTAAACTCTGAAGCCTATAAAAGAAGCCTGTTAAATTTTAATCATCTTCACTAGAGTGTTTGTAATTGTTGATCTTGTATGGAATCTAATAGTTTTACTGAAAAGTGTTTTAGGCCTTGGGTCCAAGGATATCATCATTAGAAGTACATAAGTGCCTAGGACAATATAATTCTCTCTATGGTGCTGCTGCTGTGGCCTTTGATCTATGATGTATTACTTACTTATTTATTGATTTATAAAAATGAGCTGTCAAGCTTTTCCTAAGAAGTCCAAGGGCACATGAGCAAAATCTAAGAAATATATAACCACAAAAAATAAACCATGAAGTATAAATCAGATCCTGTAATATCCAGGGCACTCTGCCTAGGTGAGTAGGATAAATCAAAAATACACTTTCTAGACACACCCTGAATGTCAACAAACAAGAACTCTATAAAACCCAAAGAAGGAAGTTATATAATAAGAGCTTATATGAGACATAATATACATTGGCAAAACTCTGATCTAAACACTATGAATTTATTTATATTTGGCCCTTCTTCAGAGACGGGCCTAAGACTCTCACCAGAAAATATGATGAGTATGATATCTTAAACACCAGCAGGGCCAGAGGTCGCGTACTTGGCTTTCAGCTTTTAGTATTATTTTAAGCCAATTAAAATAATTTGGTTTCACAGTGGAAAGATTCCATTAAATAATAGCTTTGTTCACTATGAGTGTGGATTGTGTGGTTCTTTACTGAGTAGGATAGAACTGGAAAAACACAGAGGGCAGAGATTTAATTCAGGTGAAAAACGAATTTGTCTGGAATCACCTCTGCCCAATGAATAGAGCAGAAATCTGGTGGACTGGGTCTCTATCATTAGCCATTTCAATTAGCTTAAGTAAAAAGATGTATATTCCTTGTCATTAATTTTTCTCTATGACCAGAAACTTTAGAATAGGAAACTTTTGCTTTAACACTGATTTTTCTATCTGTATTCAACTTCTTAGTGCCAAAATTAAATTACATGAATGTTATTTGCTCTTCCTTTTTAATTCCAGTTAAAACAAAGTATTTCATGATTTCCCTGGATATGACTCTAGTTCATTCTGCTAGTGATAGTCCCTTGTCTAAAAGCCCACAATTTTCTCTTAACTTTGGTCTGCTATAGACAGCCAATTCAAATTGGCTGAATAAACAATAAATAAATAAATAAATAAATAAATAAATAAATAACCCAGGTCCAAATATTCCCATTTGGCTCTTGGCACAGAATACTTTACGAGATAATCCCTAAACTTTCCACTTAATTTTGGCTGTGTTGCTCAGTGGTTTTGACCAAAACATACCAGAGTATGCACAGTGATTGAAAATCTTAAATTTTCTAAACTACGATGGACTTTAAAGGCAGAGATATGTTAAAGTAATAACGAAGTGGATTAGGACAATACTTTGTTGACCCATGTATCGGGGTGAATTAAACTTTGAATATGGTCTCGTTGCCACTTAGGGGGCCTCCCTAGAAAACGAATGCATCACAGAATAATCTGGCTTCTTACCTGTCCCCACTCTTTCCTTCAGTTTGTTCCTACATACCAGCATTTTTCAACTTTTGTTGTCTTATGGCACACTTGAACCTATAGTTAAACTTCCATGGTACACTTAAATTATGTTGATCAAAAACAAAAGGAGTAAAAAAAAAAAAAAAGAATATACTTACTGTACTTTGAACTTCTTTCCAAAATAATTTAATTAATGGTCTTTAAAATTTTTTACAGCACACCTAAGATCCTCTGACCGTGCACACAGTTTGAAAGTCACTGCTATGGACTCACAACTCATTCAGAAAATTCCAGCATCCTTTCTCTTTACTCTTCACAGGTTCACGCCCATGGGCATGTCTCCCTGCTTACCTTAAAAAACACAAAGCCAGGCGGTGCCTGTGGCTCAGTGGGTGGGGCGCCAGCCCCATATACCAAGGGTGGCGGGTTTGAACCCCTGCAACAAAAAAAGGCCAAGCATCATGGTGGGCACCTATAGTCCCAGCTCCTTTGGAGGCTGAGGCAAGAGAATCACCTAAGCCCAGGAGTTGGAGGCTGCTGTGAGCTGTTATATCACAGCACTCTACTGAGAGTGATAAAGTGAGGTTCTGTCTCTAAAAAAAAAGGAATGCAAAGCCACTAAAAGCTATGGCACTGCCAGAAATAACCCTGTTGTTCCCTCAAAACACACCATTCAACTAAAATACTCTCAACCTGTTCCCCATCTGAGGTGTTCGTGAAACACCACTGCTCTTTTTCTGCCTTGGTGGAGAGAAGAGCCTATCCCCAAAGTTATATAGTTTGAAACTTAATTCATGAGGTGAGTCCAGCATGGTAGACATTCATTACCCCCAAAGGAGAAAAACAGTTCAAGTCCTGAGTGGCCTGGCTGACAGTCATGCACACATGCTTAAACTTCTGCTCTAACTTTTCCTGTGACTATCCTACTGCCCGTTACTGTGTTTATTCTATAAAGTGATGACTTAGCAGAAGTGTAAAAGGCTATCCCAGTACACTTAATAACATTTCTTCCCTGCAGAGAGAAAATCTTAGCTCTCTATATTCCTCAAGCAATCCTCTCCTCGCAACACCTCCTTTTCCATCTGCGTAAGATGTACGTGCATATAACTTTGACACATACATTGTTAACCTTCAAATCTCTGTCCCCCAAAGGGCAGCCACTTTCATAAAGACCTATACCATGGATTGTACATACTTTCTGTCTTCTTCTCAACACTCATGTTCAATCAGGAGTCCAGTAAGGAACAGGTGATACCATCAAAGGCTAATTGAAGAAAGTCAAATGATAGGACTATTTACAAAAGTGTGGGGCAGATTAAACTACCAGCAAGGGATGGTGCAACATGCAGTAGAAAGCCTTTCCCTCCCCAGACAAAGAAAGGATTGTGTTACCCGGTGAGAACCAAAGTCATGAATAAAAGGCCACCTAAGTAAACCAGCTGTGAGTATAGGTAAATGAAGATGACCGGTTGCCAAAACTGGCAAGAAGGAACAGGGGAATAAATACCCCACCTACTCTTGCCTCCTGTCTGCTAACCGCCAGCATTGATGGACACAAATGGGAACCAGACAACCAGCCAACACAACATGAAAGGTGCAGTCCATAAAGAAATAAGGCTTTTGGAGAACAGAGCTGGGGAGAAAAGGATGAATTTGGAGAGTAAAATGAAGAATATTCAACATTCCATCTTGTAAGTCCCTTTCTGGAGGATCAAAATTCTCTGGACCAGAAAAGTAAACCATATCAACTTTTAAAGTCTCAGGGAAAGAGGAAATCCCACCGTTATGACTGAGATTGCAAAGAGCCAGAGGAATGGATTTCAGCTACAAAGGATGACAAATTAGCAGGTAAATCCAAGAATAGTAGATGGGTCAAAACCAGGAGAAAAGTCAAGAATCAAGGCCAGACAGGAGTAGGGCAGAGTGAGAAGCAAAGTGACTTTGGCAACTTCTGACATGTCTATAACTTGTCTGGTCTCAAAAGACACCAGAGGAGAAAAGCAAAAGTTACCCTGAAACGAACAGCGGAGCAGACTACCCACCAAGAAAGAGTGAGGTGAACAAAGATTAAGATGCCACAAATTATGAAATATGCTTCATTCAGCAATCAGCCAGAAGATAGAAAAATAAAGGAAGCAAGGTTATGGAACAGATAGCAAAACAGTATGAACATGGTATGAGCTGACTTTACCTGTACCAGAACATTAAAAAACCAGTATACTAAAAAAGTGTCATGTGACCTGGATGACTCTTCTAATCTATCTAGAAACCATAATAATTTATGGAATAAAAATGCATTCTCTAATGCTGTTTGATTTCCTTCCAATGGAGAACAGTTTTCATTTATAAAAACATTGTTTGCGAGTATCTCTAAATATATACATATATCATCCATAAATAACAAATGAGTAGAACAATTCCCTTGGTGGTTGAAACTTTGGTATCAAGATGAGCCATATCCGTCCAAGATTTTCACTATTAATTGTCATGAAAACTGATGTCCCTTGTTGTAAAGTTCTAGCTGTTTGAAGTGGATTCAGAGCAGAAGAAGACTGGGAAGTATAAATGAAGAACAAATACCAGGGATAGAGGTCAGGGTCGAATATGAAAGAGCAGTCGCTCCTACATGCCAGTGAGGAGTAAAACCAGGAGCTTTCAGTACAGCAGCAGAGTCGTGGGAGGAATGTGGTAGAAGGCTGAGGGGCCGATGGTGAGAAAAAACGGGTGAAGTGCAAGCTGGCAATAATGACCCAGACTGGAATGCAGATTGGCAGTAAGTTGACCATAAAAAGGGTTTGATCTGCTAAGCCTGGCAGCCTCTCTCACTTTCACTTGTTCTCACCTTCATCAAACTGTTCTCATGGAGAGTCACTTGAGTTTGCCACTGTTTTCGCCAGCTAGGAGGCTAATGGCTGACTACTGAAGTATAAAATCCCGAAAGTTCACACAGGGTGGTGGCTGTGGGAATAAGAAAAGAAAAAAAGAATATGAAGGATACATCTAAGTCTGATATGATCAGAGCATAACCAGACACAAATTCTGGCAAGAAGTAAATAAAATAAATAATAACATCTGTTCAATGCATTCGGGTCCCAAACAAATCAAGACTACCAAGAACCAGGTGCCATCCCTTAACCAAATGTAATGACCTCCCTTTACCTTTTCTGTTTTTCATTTTGTCTTATTTAATGAGATTATGTATGCCAAGCTGATAGGAGAATATTGGCTGCTGGCAAATGCTTTTATTCCTTCATTTGAGCATAAGAGTAAAGTAAGCTCACAAGAAAAGAAAATGTCATTTGTGATAGTCCTAAATGCAACCCAAGTACTCATAAATTCTGGCAGAAATTCACAAAAGTGATACTTTTTTGTGTTCTAAATAATACATTAATCATTGTATTCCCATACAGTGATTAATCATAAAAAGCAACTAAATTCATAATATTAAAAAGTCATACTTTGGTGTTTATTTTTATTGCCTGGAATTGGGTACATAAGTGCAAAGAGAAAGACTGATTGAAATTCTTACAGAAGGTATGTGTCAAAGCAAAACAAAACAAACACTATACGAACAAAAATATGATATGCAGTATTGCTCTTTAGGGAGAAAAAGTGGTTAAATGCCTCATCCATATTTCTTTATCCAGCCTGTGGCTCACAGTACAAATGATAAGTGCTCTGAGAATAAACTAATGCGAAAGTATAGAAGAAAAATTCCAACTATTTTCCAGTGCTTCCTTTGGGAATGACTAGGAGTAATTGTGGTAAAAAGAGGCTGGATTCATCCCAGCACCGTACTGTGAAGAGCAGTGGAAAATCAGAGGCAAAACAGGGCACCAGGTGACCCCACAGAGGTCGAAGGCTTTTGTTTATCCAGGTATCTATGCAGCAAAGATGATAAAAACTGACAATGAATCTCTTTGTCCTGGAAATTAAACCGGAAATCTCGACACTGTGTTTTCAGACTTTCTTGGCTTTCGTTCTGTTAGAAATCCTGCCACATTTCAGTATTTTCATTCTTGTTGTGAATGAAATCAGAAAGCAGAGAGGCACTTGAGAATTCTGTTTTTAAATAAAAGTAAACATTTCCAAGTGAATTTAGGTCTCTGTTTAGTATTTTTGTGACCCAATTACTGAGCTTAAATGTTCCACAGATGTCATATTTCTTTGTGGCATGAGTTTATTGAACCAAGATCTGGTTAATATTAATAAGAATGTTAATAAGTGTCTGCAAGGTGTTTAATAAGCATTTCATATTATCCTTTTCAATGCTCGGTTGAGAATTGTGCAAACAGTAGTCCTTGGTTTTGTTCTTTATTTTCCACGGTGACTGCTGAGAACTTGGGTGTATAACTTACATATTTGGGCACCTAGGGCAAAGGTTATTCTGGTTTATTTCTTCTCAGTTAGGTGCAACCCCAGAGCGTTCTAAATCAACTTTATCATTTAGTAAAGGAATGATTCAATAGCAGGTTAGGCATTTTCTAAACTATATTTCTAGTCAAAAATACATGACTAACTCTAAGAGGATAAGTTTGGAATAAAAGAGGGTAGCTCTGAATTGATTTTTCTATGAATACCTTAGTGGGTTATATATTTGTGGTTGGATCTGACTTCTACTAGTAATGTCATCTCTGGAGGACTATGGATCACTCTGTCAGCTGGATTTACACTACAGAGGAGTTGTTGCTTGGCCGTTCCAACTCACAACTGAAGGAAGGTCTTGGTCTGTCAAAGAGAAAATAGAGGATGGTTAAATTCTAACGCAATCATCTATATGATCTTAGGCATTTGAAATTTTGAAAATTTTATCTGTTCCGATTTTGTTTTCTTCTCGGTTTCTTTAAGGATTAATGCTTACAGATCAATCTACTTACCAGAGGCAAATTTGCCCTGAACATTACTGTATCTTTATTTCATGGTATGACAAGCAATAATTAATACTTCCATTATTATGATGTGCCTTGAAGTAGTTAGAGAAGAACTACGTGACCGTGGTATGTCATTGGTGTACCACTATCCTTTTTCCTTTAGGCTCTTTCACTGAACATGGCAGGAGCTCCTCAACTTCAAAACAAATCATCTGGATTCAAAAAAAGTATCCCAAGTGTTATTGGCCCATGACTTTGGCAATCCTGCCCCTGGCAAACTGACTGCCTCCAAGACAGGGCAACTACATGGGTTGCTACTATATAGAAACTGTTATGTCAAAGTTAACTAGCAAACAAAATATGATCTTTGGATTTTTTTTATTCCCTGCTCACTATTCTACTGTTGATATCAACAAACAATATCTCTGTGTAACCCTTTATCAACTTGGTGCTGAAAGGGTGAACTAGATAGAAAGAGAAAGAAATAAACAAAAAAATATCTGAAAAGATGACAGCCTCTGATTATCTCTTGCATTTTGGGATCCTCATTCCATCCTAGAGATGTCTCAAATGTAGTACACACGAGTCCCATCTATTCAAGGCGAAGTGCTGAACTCTTCCCTGACGGAAACTGTGAACTCCCTCTCGGTTAATACATGTAACTGCACAATATGTTCTGCATAATCATGTCTAAGAAACTGAGGAATTAAGATATAGTTACTCCATCTGAAATCTGAAAATAAAATTAAATTAAATTAAATAGTTGTGCTTCATGGTTAAAGAAATGGGCTTAGTGGTGCATGGGCTAAGAAAGGGTTCCCAATTTCTGTTAGGGAAGAGAGATACAACATGACAGAAAGATTACTTTAAAATGGAATTATCTTTTACTAAGAGGCAAAAATCAGAACATCAAGGAATTTGGTTAAAACTTTGACTTTGAAAACACTGTTACAAAAAGAAGTACAGCACTCTCTCCAAAATGCCTCCTAATACCATTATCAGTCAAAAGGTTGGGCAGGCTTCCTGGCAAAACTCAACAAGGGAACATTAATTGACAGTAATCCAATGACAGGCCACATATAATAGTTTCAGAACATAAAAGGAATAAACATGAACTATGACTAAACATTGCAGACTTAGGCAGAAATGTTTAGTTTCATTGTAGTAAAAGATTTCCGGATATTAATTCAACCCAACATGTCTGCTGAAACTGATTAGAGAGGAGGGTAGTGGTAGCTGTAATGGCAGAGTCCAGAATTCCACAGCACTGACTGTACGCTGTCCATTCCTTCTCTGTGAAACCAAACTGCTATTATCCATCTAATTTCTTTCCTATTACTTTTGACTCTTGATGACAAACATGTGAGGAATGGTGCCAAAATTCAGTTGGCACTTCATTAACTGAACTTGTTCCATGATGCCTAAGTTTTAAAGTATTTGATTTTGTTAGACTAAAAAAAAAAACAAAAGTTGTGACTAAAACTCATGGGAATTTTAGGAGAACATGAAGATTGGTAAACTGAGAGCTAAAAATATCACTGACGGGGTCTTACTTTCTGCCTATGTCACTAACTCAATGAATGTTAGGGAAGTTGTTAAATCTTTCTTAAAACTTTTTTCAGTGATAATGTTTACCTGCAAGTTTGCTGATGGAATAGCTAATAAATATGAGAACTCAAGATAGCTCCAAGTCTATTATACAGTTGCACATAACAAAAAGAATAAGCATGTGTAATTCAATATACTAATCTAAAGATATTGTATATATTATTAAACTCTTTATGTCTTTAAAATTTTTCACTGAATCAATGATCTATATACATGTAAGACCAAACACACAGTTACACACACAAAAAAAATCACCAAAATTCACCACACAAAATACAATAACCAACTCTATGCCTAGTTTTATTCCTCTCTCTTCTCAACCCTGTAGTTACTGGGTCCAAGACTTGACTGGACAACAAGTAGAAGAAGATCACAAATTGTCCACAAAGCACTTTAAGACCATTTCTTCATATAGCTTTTTATTTCAGAACATTTTCAATGCATACAAAAGTAGACAGAGGTAGGGTACAGTGGTTCATGTCTATAATCCCAACACTCTGGGAGGCTGAGGTGGGAGGATCACTTGAGCTCAGGAGTTTGAGGCTAACTTGAACAAGAGAATGACCCCATTTCAACTAAAAATAGAAAAATTCGCTGGGTATGATGATGGGTGCCTGTAGTCCCAGCTATTCAGGAGACTGAAGCAGGAAGATTGCTTGAATCCAGAAATGAGAGGTTGCTGTGAGCTAGGCTGACACTAAGGCACTCTATCCTCAGCAAAAGAGAGCAATTCTGTCAAAAAAAAATAAATAAATAAGGTAAACAGAATTGATATTGAACTACACCTGGGACCCTGCTTCACCAATTATCAACTCATGCTTTATCTTAGGTGATCCACATCCCCATCTACTTCTCCCTTAATATTACTTCAAAGCAAATCTTAGATATTATATCATTTTATTCACAAATGCTTTCACATAAATCTCTATATAATAATTACTCATTTTTAAAGAAGCAAAAAAAATCATTATATCAACTACAGTAAGTAACAATAATTCTATAATAACAAAATGTTCAATTCTCTCTCTTTATAAGTTAGTGCCAACTCTTTTTTAAAAAGTACTAGAGCATTTTTAGCCATCTTCTTTTCCATGGTTCAAGCACTCATATGAAAACCATCATGGATAGAATATGACTTGGATCACAGAAGAAAGCTCATTGTGAATATGTATTTTAAATGATATCATTCTTAGTTAAGGCTCACAGCTATTAGTTTCTTCTGGGAGAAAAACGCACATAAAGCACGGCCTTTATAAAACAAGAGAGAGCATTCAAGCCAAAGAGCAATGGACTTTGAGAATGCAGAGCTTTCCTCAGGCTGTCTATTCCCACTGGAGAGTGGAGGACACCAGGGAGCCTTGCAGCTAAAAAGGAAGAACTATTCAATGGCACATCCTCTTCTCACAGCTCACTCATCACTGCCAGCTTTCTTCTGCAGATTTTATATCCCCCTCTAACTGCATACCAAGCTCTCCAAAGTGAATCCCAAACTGTTAGAATATAGAATTGATTTTAAATACATCAGTTTAGTTTCAAAGTAGATCATTTTAAAATTTCAGATTACTATGGGGGTACCTATGATTTGGCTAAATACTTTGCTTTTGTAAGGTTAAAGTCCAAGTTGTAGCTGTGTCCTTTACCCAGGAATTGTTTAATACACCCGCGCAATGTACCTATTAGGTGGGAATTCACCCATCCCCTACACTCCTCCCACCAACTTGAAGTTCGATGCCTTATTCTCACATAACAGCATTAAGGTACTGATCTACTAGCTCCAGTTTAGTACAGTATGTGATGTTTGTTTTTCCATTCTTGTGATACTTCACTTAGGATCATGGTCTCCAGTTCTATCCAGGTTATTAAAACACAATGTGAGATCTCTATCTTTTGACTGAGTAATATTCCACAGTATACATAAGCCACAGTTTATTAATCCATTATGTATTGAAGGGCACTTGAGTTGTTTCCACGACTTTGTGATTGTAAATTGTGCTGCTATAAACATTTGAGCTCAGGTATGTTTTATTGTTATTATTGTTGTTGGAGATTCATTGAGGATACAAAGAACCAGGTTACACCGATTGCATTTGTTAGGTAAAGTCCCTCTTATAATTGTGTCCCACCCCCAAAGATGTGTCACACACCATGACCCCCCCCACACACACACCTCTCCCTTCTTCCCTCTCTCTGCTCCCCCACTCCCCACACCCACCATGTACTAGGTCATCCATTGTCCTCATATCATAATTAAATACATTAGATTCTTGCTTCTCCATTCTTGTGATGCTTTACTAAGAAGAAAACGTTCCAACTCCATTGGGTTAATACAAAAGATGTAAAGTCTCCATCTTTTTGATTCCTAAATTGTATTCCATGGTATACATGTACCACAGCTTGTTAATCCATTCCTGGATTGGTAGGCATTTAGGTTGTTCCTACAATTTGGCAATTGTAAATTGAACTGCAATAAACAGGCTGTGGCAACTGTCCTTAAGATAAAATGATTTTTCTCTTCTGAGTAGATGCCCAATAACGGGATTGCAGGATCAAGTGGGAGGTCTATTTTGAGTTCTTTGAGAATTCTCCATACTTCCTTCCAAAAAGGTTATATTAGTTTGTAGTCCCACCAGCAGTGTAAAAGTGTTCCTTTCTCTCCACATCCACGCCAGGATCTGCAGCTTTGAGATTTTGTGATGTGGGCCCTTCTCACTGGGGTTAGAGCTCAAGTATCTTTATGATGACATATCTTTGTTTCCTTTGGATAAATACCCAGTAGTGGAATTTCAGGATCAAACAGTAAGTCTACTTTTAGTTCTCTAATCTCCATACTACTTTCCACAGGGGTTGTACTAGATTGCATTCCTACCAACAGTGGATGAGTGCTCCTTTCTCTCCACATCCACACCACCATCTGTTGCTTTGGGATCTTGTGATGTAGGCCTGGAAATAAGATTTTTTAAATCCCACCTCTAAGATCCTTCTTGGGTCTTGTCTTAATTCCCATGTAAGTAGGTATATAAAAACTACTTTCTTAAGATATTAATTTTTATAATCATGAACATCTTGTCACAATCTTTTTTATTGCCTCAAATTTTAGATTATATGCTGTTTGAAAAATTCTGTACAGGAGGAATAAGAATGGTCTACTACCCTTGGAAATAGCCTACTGTCCTGCCCTGCCCAACATATAGAAGCTTTCCTGTCTGTTTTATATGGTGGGGAGTTTCATACAGATGCAAAAGAAAAAAATTGTGAGAGGTTTATCTGTACAGCCACAAGAGAGGGACATATTCTCTAGTTGTTCATTTTTCAAGCTGCTGATTACTTCTTAAAATTTGGGGATAACTTAAAATAAATTACACATCAATAATAAAACCATTAACGTAAAAACAAAATACATAATTGAGAAGTAGATAGATGTATTAGGATGTAAGATGTGAAAACTGCAATTAAACATAACATGTAGGTCTATGTTTTCCTAAAACCAGGAAAAAGAGATTTCTTTTTCTTATAAACACTTACAAAAATTTAGAAATCTTTGGAACAGCTCCAAATATTTCTTTTAGCTTTCAAGAATTAGAAAAATTTGTGTCACAGTTGATGAATTTATGTTTTATCTATTCTAAACCTGTACTCTAAGATAATCAAAGCTTATTTCTTTTCTTCAAGAATAGCAGCAAATTCTTGGTTTTCCTAAGATCCCTATACATCTGATCTTATTATTATAATAGAGTAGTTAAGTCTTACAGTTTGTATTCAAAGTTTTCCAGACTGTTCTTAGGTCATGTTGCCATTTACTATGATGGCTAAGTAATTATAGAGATTTGAATGTTCCTACTCCTGTGGATTTAGGACTGCTTAGGTTCCCTGGGAGATGCTTCAGAACACTCTTTTAGGTCATTCAAACCAAACAAATCAACAAAAAATGACGACTAGACAAATAACGGTAATTGATTCATTTCATTCCCTTTCTTACCTATAGTAGTCCAGGTCATTTTCATTTTCAGATAATAAGACTAAAAAACTCTTCATAATTTTTTAATCTATCCAGAAACATCTTTTAAACATAAATATATGACAGTTAATCAAAATATAGTCAGTAGATGGAAGTATCCTCACAGGTTCATGAATTCTGTGCTGATTATTTTCCCCTGCGCTGGTCTAAAAACCTTAGTACCTTAAGAACATGTAGGTTAAATTTTTGTAGGTTGCATAAAAAAATCTAATTATGCTCACTAAAATAAATGAATAAATAAAAGAGTTTGGAAGATGTAAGTGAAGCAAATAGGACATTTTGTTAAGGACGTGGGACTCTCCCCAAACTAAAGCTCAATGGGGTCACATGGGATTGACTTTCCTCACTTCAGAGACTGAAACAGCACTCTCCCTTCCCTTCCCTTCCCTTGCCTTCCCTTCCCTTCCCTTGCCTTCCCTTTCCTTCCCTTCCCTTCTGTTACCTTCCCTTCCCTTCCTTCCCTTCCCTTCCCTTCCTTCCCTTCCCTTTCCTTCCCTTCCCTTCCCTTCCCTTCCCTTCTTTTCCCGCCCTTCCCTTGCCTTCCCTTCCCTTCCCTTGCCTTCCCTTTCCTTCCCTTCCCTTCTGTTGCCTTCCCTTCCCTTCCTTCCCTTCCCTTCCCTTCCCTTGCTTTCCCTTTCCTTCTGTTGCCTTCCCTTCCCTTCCCTTCCCTTCCCTTCCCTTCCCTTCCCTTCCCTTCCCTTCCCTTCCCTTGCCTTCCCTTCCCTTCTGTTGCCTTCCCTTCCCTTCCCTTTACTTTCCTTCTATTTTTTCTTGGCTCTTCAATTTCTTGTTTCTACTTTTTTTCTTGCATCTTGTCCATTCTATTCTCTGCAGCATAGCTTCCTCTAGTAAAACTTAAATGTTTCTCCTTCATGATTTGAGCACTTAGGTAGGTGTGCCCAACTACATCCAGCTCCTGACCATTGGCTGTATTACACAAGTATAATCACTCTTACACGTATTCCTTAAGAAGTAAACATTTTGGGGGGTATCAATAATGGGGGGGCATTATGTGCTAAAGGCAAGAGATTTAGAAATTATTGAGATGGTTCCTGATGGAGAATAAAATGAGCCAACAATTAGAAATTCAAGTGATATGAGTTTATGGCAGTTTTAGTGAGTATAGGATCCCGAATGGCGGCCTTTAATAGGCTGGAGGGAATCAAATAACTTTTTCTGTTCCTCTCCTGTGGCCTACTGTACACTGGTCACAGATCTGTAAATAGCTCATGTATTTGTTTACATACCTATACTCATTGACTAAAAGGTTCCTTAGAGCAGAGTACGTGATTACTCATCTTTATTTGCAGTGACAATAATCGTTGATGAACAAATAATAGATGAAATGAAGTTCAAACTGAGATATCAAACACAAGTAGGAAATGGGTTTACAAAAAGGAGGGAGTGGCATCTTGCAATTGTAGGTAATCAGACTTCAGAGACGTGACAAGCCACAATACATTCAAACAGTTTCAAGCAGTTCAGAGAGGCTGAGACTTAAAGGCTTATGGAGAATGAAAGAAAATGGGTCTGGAATGTTGACAGGAGTTGGCCCATGGAGGGCTTTGCAAGCCTTCTTAAGAAGTTTTGACTTTATACCAAAGGCAAGAGGGAGCTGTTAAAGAACTTTAATCAACACTGACCTGATCAGAAGAACATCTTCCAAAGCACATTCATACTGATGGATCAACACAAGCCCACTGTCAAGAAGATGCTTTCAGGGTTCTTAGAGAACAGAGGTAAAAATGAACCAGTCAAGTCACTTCTGGCCCAGACCACTGCTCTAATATAGCTCCAATGGTGAAAAGCCCCTCTGAGTGACATATTTCCCTTACTGTTAGGAATCCTATTTCTTAAGAATGAGTAACTGCATTGGAACGATGCAATTCCATTTTTTCACATGCTTTCTAATCTATCCTTATAAGAAGACTTTACTTAATTAAATTCACCTTTGTAATATAAGATTTCCCTAATAGTCTGCTTCTTTAGACAACCACTCCAATTAGTCTCCACCCCTGAAAAGGCCTTGATGTTTCTATTCCCACTCTGCTGGGGGCACAAGAGTAAACACACAGACCAGGAGAGCAAACCTAGTAATTCTTTACCTTTTTTTTTTTTTTTTTGCACTTTTTGGCCAGGGTGGGGTTTGAACCCACCATCTCCAGTATATGGGGCCGGCACCCTACTCCTTGAGCCACAGGCACCCCCCAAACCTAGTAATTCTTACACTAGATGAAGAGAGAGACTGTTAGGGTGGTCATCACTGCATAAAATCTGTCCTTTTTCCATCCAAATTTCCACTCCATGGTGAAATGGATCAGACTATCTTTTACATTGTCTTCATTCTGATTTTTTAAACAAAACTTTTAAAACACTTTGTCACAAGGTATTCTGGCACCAACAGCACATTCTGCCTTTAAGTACATTCACATTTACAAGTCTCATCTCTTATTCAACTAAGTCACCAGCTCTAACTACATATATTGAGGAAAGAGCCCCGAACATGGCATCACACTCGGGTCTTCCAGGCCTGTGCAACCTTGCATGCTTGGCAATGTGGCCCCTCATGTTTCTCATTTGCAAAAAGGAAAAGGGAGATATACATATATTAATTCTAAATGATGGTCTTTGGCATTCTCTATGACTCTGATTTTTTGATAAATGTCCCAATGAAACCTCAGAAACAAAGTGACACATGCCTGATGTTGCATGTCAGCAAAAGCAGAATTCAAATTCATCCAAATACACCCCCTCCCCCCACTGCAATTTACTTTAGTTCAGAAAGGTTGCAAACTCACCAGAAGACAAACCACATTAACAAAAAAGAAAGTTCTCCTAAAATCCAGTATGCCCATGTTTCCTTTTTAGTCAAGGTACTTGGGCAGGATTACTTATTTTTTTCCTTTTCTTTGTCTTCACTTACATTTGCTTTTCTCTATATTTTCTACTCTTGAATAGATAATACATACAAATTGTGTGAAGTCCAAAAGGATGTTCAAGAAAAGGTAAGTCACCCTTCTTCTTCCTCCCTCCTTCACCCCAGCCACCCAGTTCTTTTCCCCTGAGGCAACCACTGTTCCTACTCAGAATTACATTTGCTATTAGATATTATCAGAAATTTTTCTTTTAATGCAAAAAGAATTCCTAGCTGCATTAACATTGCCTCCATTTGAGCAGGTGATTATAGTAAACATATAAGGCATGTGGGCCTATCTGTTTGCTCTAGCTCCTACTTAACTATTTCCTTTGGCTTGAGTGCTTTGAGGTCAGCCTAAGGTCAGAGTCTAGCTGAGTCAATGTGCAATGGTGACCCAGCAACACGTTTTAGCCAGATGGTAAACAAGGCAGTCAGGCAGGAAGAGTTAAGAATGGAAATTGCAAAATCATTCTTTACCCTAGCCACAGTGCTTTAGAATGAGAGGCACCTGCTTGAAATACATGAACTTTAATATGGGCCATTGACTCACAAAATTTTACCTCCCAAAAGAACTGGGGAGACCCAAGCATAAGTTTGTGGAAATTGCTTGGAACCTTCTAATGAGGGAGTTGGCATTAAGGGAAACTCAGTTAGTTTTTACTAGATTGCAAGGACTCTGTGGACCACAGTCTAATGTTAAACACAGCAAAAAAAGAGACTGTTCCATCTTAGGGGAGACCAATCAAGAGCCAAAGTCCATCAAGGGCCAATCAACACCAGGGGAGGTGCAGGAATTCCATCAGAAAGGGCAATAAAACTGGCTAATATAACTTAGAGAGAGGCTGTCACATCCCTTAGCACCTACTCACTGACAGTGTTAATGATATCCCTTCAGGGAAAGAATTTTCTACCTAAGAAGAAACATAAAAACTGAACTTTAAAGCTGAAGCCAAAGATGATACAATATAATGCAATGAAACAAGCCTTCAAAAGCTTGCATTGTTAATATTTTGGCATTTGCTTTTCTGAGGGGCTGAAACACATTATGAATAAAACAAGTCTAGATGATACAAGAAAATGCAACGGATCAAATACAAATTTCAAGTCATGTTTGTTTCCATTACATCCACAGAGCCAGTTTTGAAGGTTGTTTTTCAGACTTTATTAGGGCAGTCTAAAAACATTAGACTTTTTATTGCAGTGGTTTACAACAAAATCTCTTTTAATGGATATTAGTATTGAATATTAAAGGGGATATGATAAGAACACATGAGATTCAACAATGAGATATAAAAAATGTTCTCATAATTTAAACTTTATTGACTTTAAGTGTTGAACTGAGTAACATTTTATTTACTACACTTACTAACAACCTAATCAGTACATTACAAATCGTCAACATCAAGTTCTCTAAGGAGTTCTCTAGGTTCTTTAAGGAGCTCTCGTATAATTTTCCTATTCTCTTTTCTCTGATTGTATGTTCCCCAGGGTCGTTCTCAGGCATAAGAAATCATGTGGAAAGAATCTTCCTAGCTCTCCCTCCCAGGAGAATTATGTCCACTTGACTTGGAGCAGAACAGTCCTGAAATAAAACCCTGGAGTGGCCCTGACACATTAGACCTTTAGAAGCTTTTAAGATGCACATATACTAGCCTGAGTGCTGAAGATCTTGAATAAATTCAGCTGAATTGAAAACTGCTAATTGATATACCAATTTCATTGAACCTCCTCAAAATGAAGACATTCTTTCTAGAAAAGTATTTAGAACCTTGCAATGTATTTTGTTATTAAATGATTTATTGGTTTACCTGGTTGGACCTCATAAGTTAGTTTCATTGATGTACACAGTCTTTAGTCCTGGAAAACTCAAATTTAAATATTGTCATAAATCAGTGGCTTCAAAACGTGCTTACCATATCCAAGAATAAGAAATGTTTCACACAATAACCCAGACCCATAGACATATATACATACTCACTTATATACATATGTATGTGCAAAACAAGATTTTACAAAATAGAATTCTTTCTCACCAGGTGAAATGTCTTCTTATATTTTTTATTATATACACTTCCCAATTCTCATTATTAACAGTAGTTATGTTCTAGAAATTCACTGCAAACACTGAATTAGTGAATCCTAAACTATTTCTTACAGGGGGAATACGGGATTAGGTCCTACTGAGCCTCTGGCACAATATTTTCCTCAACTTATCAATATATAATCTGGTTACTATATCAAGACATCTAACTTAATATATATTGTAGATTGACTAGCCTGAAACTCACAGCTGATAGCACTCTGACCATGCCTGCATAAAGTGCATCAAACATATGTATTTTCTCCATAAGGCACATCTCAGCCTTCTTGTGCCTAGAAATGTTAGGAATACTTCAGCACTATACTCAGTGGCCATTTAAAACAGTGAAAACCTGCCCCAAATGCAAAAAAACTTGGTGCGAAACATTGTGAGGAGAGCACTTACTCACAGGAGGAAAGCCCAAACAAGAAGGTGCAGCATCGCTTTGTTCAACCTCAGCTGAGAACATGCAACTTGGGCAACTCGAATGTTTAGATGCTCTGTGCACACCTGCAAATGACTACAAACACAGCATCAGTGTGGATTTGGGGGTTACCGAGCAGGCAAATTGGCAAATAACGAATCCACAAATAATGAGGACCAACTCTAAATATATAAACGTGCCCCTATATCACACACACCCTACTCATGTGATCCCATCAGAGACTAATGGGATAAGGTAAATAATTTGGATGTCAAGCTTGTGACTGCCATTTTATCTACATATTTGAATAAATGAAAAATAAATTATCAATACTGAAGGTCTTATTAAACAAACTATTGACATCAGAATAATGCTGACATCAGGAAATCAGCAATGCATGACCAGCATTTTGCATGTGTTTGTGATGCCAATAAGAAGGGAATATTTTGAGATGCTAATTCTAAATAAGAATGGCATATGATGAGTGGTTGAACATGGAGCCCGGAAACGGGGGTAAGAAGAGGCCTATGTGTTTACAAATTAAGAACCCACCAAAAGAATTTATTTATCTTCATTACAGCAGTGTTTGTATTAATAAAAAAATTATAAACAACTTTAATGACCACCAGCAAGAGAATGAATGAATTATACTATTTTATTACAATCAAATTACTGCAATGAAAATGAATAACCTATGCAACACCGAAAAAATATCAAAAAATATGTGTTTCACTACAAAAAAGGCTATAAAAGACTTAATTAAAAAAAAAGAAAAAAGGCTGTAATAATTATGGTTTGTGATCATTTACATAGTGTTAAAAATATATGAAAAAAATGCTACATATTGTTTAAGGATGCATGAAAAGTTAGCATAATATAAAATACTCAAGATCATATTTGCCTTTGCCAAGAGACAGGGGAATAAAAACTGAAAAGTTTTATTTCTTAAGCTAAATTGAGGTATATCAATGTCTACTATATTACTTTCCGCACCTATTTTTTCAACCTGAAATGTTTTATTAAAATATTTTAAAGCACCTATTTGTATATATGCAAAAAATTATACCACCTCCTCAACACAGAAAAGATAACAATAAGTTATCATTAGGGATTTTAGTTTAATTTAGTATAGGGGTTAACTGATAAAAGTGAACTTATCAAGATAAATATGTCACATCAATCAAAAAAATCACATTGACTACTCTCAGAACCTGTGGCATATACCTGCTGTGATTTTCGAATAGGGAGCTTTCTTCTGTAGATATTGAGTTTTCTGGATTTTTCTAAAAGATTTCAAATAGATATAGAAAATCAAATTTTTCAGGAATAAAAATTACATTACCTAAGATGTCTCATTGCTACATTGCCAGAGTTCTTCTGGGTCAGCTTCTCAAATAAAATATCAAACAAGCCTTCTTGCCCCAGGACCCAAGTCTTGGTTTCTAAGTCTATCCTCAGATTCAAGGGTTAGATTGGATTCCAAGCTTGGAACATCTTGTTGTATCAGAAAGAACAGGGAAGCACTCAAAAAGAAAACCCTGCAATGAATGGAGTATGTTAAAGAGACACAGGAGCCAACCAAAAGAGCACATGATGGCCAGAACTGGAACAATAAACAAGAAACTAAATAAAAAAAATATTGGATTAAAACCAAAATTATAAAGTAAATATTCTTGAGCCCATAATGAATATTAAATAACTGAGCGAGCATAGACAAATCTCTCATGCAGAAGAATTCCAAATAATACTTTCTTTATGTAGAGTCTCCACCCTCAACAAGATGAAACATAACTCCCTACAATTTAAATATAGGATGAACATAGCGGCTTCCTAAAGAGTATTGAAAGGGAGAATAAAGAGTAACTTTGCCATGGAGAAACACTACTTCACCAAACTATCTCATACTACCTGTGCCAGGTGATAAAAGTTCACATCATCAGTGATAGAGATTTTAATAGTAGGTACCCTGGACATGAGATGTTGAAAAGGGGCACTTTACCTCTATGGTTTTCCTCCCCAAGTCCCACATTCCCAACCTAGTCAAGAAGAAAATATCAAACAAACCCAAATGGAGGCACTCTCTATGAAATATCTGACCAATATTCCTCAAAACTGCCAGAGTCATCAAAAACAAGGAAAGTCTGAGAAACTCCACAGTCTAGAGCAGTGGTTCTCAACCTTCCTAAGGCCATGACCCATCAATACAGTTCCTCATGTTGTGGTGACCCCCATCCCTGAAATTATTTTCATTGTTAAGCATTAGAAGGTTGAAAACCACTGGTCTAGAGGAACCTACGGAGACATGAGGACTAACTGTACTATAGCATCCTGGATGTGACCCTAGAACAGAAAAAGGACATTAGGAAAACCTAAGGAAATCCAAACAAAGTATGACCTTCAGTTAATAATAATGTATCAATATTGCTATATTAGTTGTGCTAATTATACTATAGTAATGTTAATAGCTAATAGTGCCAGTTAGAGGGGTCACTTAAGAATTAACTAAGGTAATTCTTGACTTTATATTTTTGCAACTCTTCAGTAAATCTAACACTATTCCAAAATTAAATGTTTACTTTAAAAGGCTTTCCTTGGGGCAGTGCCCGTGGCTCAGTGAGTAGGGCACTGACCTATATACCAAGGGTGGCAGGTTCAAACCTGGCCCCGGCCAAACTACAACAACAACAAAAAAAAAAAAAAAAAAAAAAAATAGCCGGCATTGTGGCAGGCACCTGTAGTTCCAGCTACTCAGGAGGCTGAGGCAAGAGAATCGCCTAAGCCCAAGAGCTGGAGGTTGCTGTGAGCTGTGATGCCACAGCATTCTACTGACGGTGACAAAGTGAGACTCTGCCTCTTAAAAAAAAAAAAAAACCTTTCCTCAATTGTGACTAGAAAAGCTGAAAACATTTAGGAGAAAGAATAGAGTATTTGTTTATGAAATTCCACTCTTTTAAAAAATCTATTAACATCCCCTCCACCAAAAAAAAAAAGTTGAACTTCTTGATTCTGAGTAAGACTAATTATCTAAAATCTGAACTCACAAATAAAAGTACTTGTAAAGATTCTCTATGAGAAAGTCATCATGGGCATGACCAGAAAGAAAGTTCTCAATTTCTTTCACCCTTAGTGTAATCCAGTTTATGTAGAGAAATAACTAAAAATTCAGACTTTGAGTTAGGAATGAGAATTAGAGCCTAGTCTTATAAACCAATGGTCAGGAATCACTGGTTCAAAAAGAAGAAAGATAATAGATATGTAGGGAAATACTAAAACTCAACAATAGGTCTCTCTAGACCTAAATCCAATGCAACTTGAAATCAGGAAGTAAGATCATTCCATCATCAAGATGTTAGTCATTGGCCAGACATGGTGGCTCACACCTATAATCCTAGCACACTGGGAGGTCAAGGTAGGTGGATTGCTTGAGCTCAGGAGTTCAAGACCAGCCTGAGCCAGAGCAAGAACTGGTTTCTACTACAAAAAAAAAAAAAAAAAAAAAAAAAGACAATCATGCTACATAAAATCAAACAAAAGTCTTAATTTTTCTATTTTTGTTTCAAAGCTCATGGTACAGGAACAGCCTCATAACTAAGCATTAATTATAACCTAAAAGTGTACTAATGTAAGAAAAATATAAACCTTGTTAGAAGTAAATTATTCATTCATTTTTAAAAAACCAAAGGAAATAGGTCAACCTTGAGTTGTTCACTTCAATTTGTAGTTGTTCACTACAATTTACCTCTAAGAACTATTTGTCTATCATAAAACTGAAACTATTAGTTGCAATTATTTAGGGATCTCTTCTAGATCAATATCTTCAAAAGACATTAATTTACCAGTCTCTCAAAGTTAACTGCATGAGAAATATTTCAAGTGGCAGCATTAGCTGCCAAGGGGGAAGAGCAGATGACTTACCAGGGTCCTTGGCTCTCCCCCAAGGAGGTGGAATGGGGACAGAGAGGAACAGGGGTTAAGGAACATGTAAGTGAAAGAGAAGAAAAGTCAGAAGGGAAATTATAACTGACTTCTAAAAAGATGTATTTATTTTGATTTCCTTTTTGCAGAATTGCTGGCTGGTTATTTTAGGGATTCATGTTTAAGTCTTTAGATCTCTCCTTGGGTGAAAAGAGAAGAAAGTGTATAAATCTCCATCCCTTTATTTCAGTCATTTGTATGTCAATTTTGTTTTACTTATAAAGCCATTTTATTTAATAATGAAGCCACTAAAAAAGAAGAAAAAGAGAAAAGGAAAGAAAAATAGAAAAGGAAAGGAAATAAACCTCAAAGGATTGATTTCATTTTATTCTTTAGTCTGAAAACAAAGTCCTACCTCATTTTTAAGTCAACAAATATCTTTTCTTTTAAAAAAAAAATAAAAGCTACAAATGTAGCTCAAAGCTACAATATGCTATTGCATATAATGCATTAAAAAGGAGATTGTAGCTTGACTTATGCTAACCCTGGCAGTGAGGATCCATTCCATTAAGATTCAGGCAGAGATGAGAAAAGAAAAAAGGAAGAGAAGGAGAGGGGAAGGAAAGAGAGGGGGGAAGAAGAAATGGGAGGGAAGAGAAAATTTCCAAGAAAGACAATATTTTGTGACAAATGTCTTCAGGGGAAGAGACTGCTAAGAACATGGCTGTCATTGCTTGGGTTATTTTTAAGACCATTCGAAATGTGAAGTGAGAATAAAAGAACATTTACAAAGAAACTACAATGTTGGCTTGTTTCTCCTATTTGCCATTTGTGTAAGCTCAGGTGTACTCATATAAGTGGGACAGGAATGTCAAAAAGAGAATATGACAGTGACATGAGTAAATTTACAGCACCTCTACCCATTAGATCATGCAGCTGGGTGTTCATACCCTTTAAAATATGGGAGAATTAAACTAAACATTGACTCTGGAGGAACCAGAATCTTATGTTCATATTACATCATCTGAAGTCTTTTTTTCAGTTAAATATTCCAAACATTCAATAAAATTGTTTTAACCAGTGGATACATGCAGATTATCAACTGATTAAGAGCAACAAAATATTGCAAATTTAAATACCCAAGTAAAAGGCAACACCCTCTCAACAATTTGAGCTCCATTAATTTGGAATTTGTGCTATTTGACTTGGACTTCCTTTGCAATATTTGTAAGAAAGCAACTTACGTTTGTTAAATCTCTCTGATGTAAACAAGGTTGGTGGGGGGAATGCTTGACCTACTTAAGAGGACAAACTGTTTTCAAGCACCATGTAACAGCATCCATTTGTATATAAACAATTAATGTGTTATTTCAGATGCCATCTTAGCTGTTAACCAAAACACAGCAGGCCTTCTCTCGCCTTGACAAGGATTTGTTTGTAGGTAATTCAAAGTATTCTGTGCCTTTGAAAATAATAATGCCTTTCTTTAAATCTAACATTTGAACTTTTGAACAGTTCAAACTTGCCCACCCTGAGTAATTCCATTTTGTACATGTAAATGATGGCATTATAATTATAGGAAGTCACATCTAGGACTTTGGTATTTTTTCAGTCCAAGAAGATTTTTGGATAGAAACAGTATTTGTGGGGATCTGAAAGGAACTAAGTAATAGGGGTTGAGATTCAAATCCCAGAGAGGTAGTTGAGTTGTACATGACTTTTTCCTGAACAGAGTTCGGAATTTTCTTCCAAAGGTTAACAGTTTCCATGACTTCACTAACTTTTCTTTTCAAATGGTTTCCATGTTCTATGTATTTTTTAAATCCCTCCTCTGAAACTAGTCTTTCCCTTGCAGGCTTACCTTTTAGTAAGCATCTCTCTCCCAAAGATGTCAAACTTAAACAGTTGCACAAGATTCAACCCCACTCACTTTCTAAATAAATTTGCTTTAATCAAGATACTCTGAGCATTTGCTTCAGAACAAGATGTTCCCAAAGCCAATTGTTTATGTTGCTGAGTAACTAGCTCTCAAGTGTGACAGTCTTGTAACTTTCATCAAAAGAATTGAAGTCACTCACAATTTAATCTATTGTTAGAACTATTCTGTGCTTACCCAGATTTCCTTACTAATTATCAAAGGTTTAATAGGTACATTACAGGCTCTGTAAATGACAAACATCATTTAAATAACAGAAAGAAATTTAAAACATTCATTATACAACTATGGGAAAATTAAAATTTTTAAGTTTAATTAAATTTAATTAATTTAAAAATTAATTTTTTTAATTTAATTCAAGTGAAGCTTCAGAAAAGAATTTGCATGTGAAACCCTTGCCTATGTTATTCTTGTGCTACATTGATTTATAAAGGAATTGTTATCCAGCATTCTCCATTTTGCCTGGCCTGTATCTCTGTGCAGCCTCGGGTAGTTCTCTCTCATTCTTCTAATACCTAAAGTACTTTTACTTATTCTTCTCCTACTAATCACTTTCTACTACACTGAAATTGTAGTTATCTATAGTGTTAATAGTTGTAAGTCATTTTTATGACAGTATTATGCACATCTTAATTTCTCCATTAGATTATATTTCTTTTATCTTTTGAATCATAACACTTGGTATAGAGCTTTGTGCAAACTGGTGCTCAATACATGTCTGATTAATGATAAGCCCTAAAAGAATTGCTCTTGTAATACCCTAGCCTATATTCCATATTTGTGGCTTTTCAATAGGTGAATAGACCGCAAATATTTATCTAGCATTGATAAGAAGACATTTCAACAAATTTAGCAAAACTTCTAGCTATCAGGCAATATAGCTCATCTTACTCAACTTTGCTTAATTTCCTCTCTCTCTCTCAAACAGACAAATCCCTCTTAAACAAATATATGCATGTTATGTATGTGGAGACTGATAGTCAAAGAAGTTAGATTATCCCCTTAGATTATGCATTTTAAAGGCTAGAAGTCAAGTTTAGTGTTCTTTCCAATATATCTACCTGCATGCTTTATTAAAATCTGTGCCTTCATATCAATTATATATGTGTAGCTTAGTGAACAAAAAAATGAGTCATGGTCATGTGTAACAATTTTCTTGGACAAACTTTGTCCAAGTTTGTTTCTTGCTTTGGCTGTTTCTTGCTTTGGCTGTATTCCATTGTTTACACAATATACTACCATTTTTATTTTGGGGAGCTCCAATTTACCCTTTAAACTAAAAAATATTCTCTTTTTTGGTTTGGTATGAGTTGTCCTACCCCACAGGACATCAGCCCCCAGCCCTGAATTAACTCACTAGGAACACAGTTCAACTTTATTCAGCCTTCTGTGCTGGGTAATCAGACAGAGAAAAGGAGTAAAGACCTTGCTACTCTTAAGAATCACTAAGCTTCATGTCTCTGAATGCCATGCTAAAGCATTGACTGCCATTTTGGGGAGTGTCCAGTAAGTGTATGCAGAGTATGCATTTTAAAGAATCATAGCTATTTTAGAGATATTACTGGAGGTAAGTGCTTTTATTATTCACTCCTGATTTCAAAGCCTAAAATCTAAACACTTTATATTCGAAACATATTGGGCATTTGGAATATCCAAGGTATAGATAAGTAACAATGGATCTCCAATTTTCATTGATTGCAAATACTTGTAATTGTACTTCACTTTTGACTTTGAAATGTGTTCATTTGCACATTAATTCACTTATTCAACAAAAATTTTTTAAGCACCTGTTCTGTTAGGCATTGTTCTTAGACTAGCAGTTTAGTAGGAAATAATACAAGGTTGCTGCTCTCTTGAAACCTACAGGAGGCAGGGTGTGAGGAAAAGCTAGAAATAATCATTTAACACAGTTGTAACCATTATGAAGAACTGTTATGAAGAAAAGTGATGTCAGAGAAGGTGGTAGAGGAAGATGGCCAACCCTCCCCCAAAACACAAAATTCAACAACTATCCATGCAAACAAGTATCTTCAGAAGAACAAAAAATCAGATGAGCAATCTTACTACCTGGCTTTAACAAGATATCAAGGAAAGAGGCACTGAAGAGGGCAGAAAAGACAGTCTCGCATTGCCTGTGCCATCCCTCCCTCATCCCCCCAAATCTCCCCCATACCCCTGCAGGGCAGCACCAGCACACCCAGCAGAGAAAGAATCTGTGTGCCTAAGGGAGGGGTCATGAAGTGATTGTGGGATTTTGCATTAAACTCAGGGCCACCCCGGCACAGAGGAACAAAATACAGGAAAAAATTGTGCTGGTGTCCATGGAAGAAGCTTTTAGACCAGCCTGGCCAGAGGGAAAGCCTCCATTCTGAAACCCAAGTTCTGGCTGGCAATACCACCAGCTGACAGAAAGCAGCCTGGAGCCTAGACTAAATATAAAAGGCAGTCAGACCACAAAAGGCTGCAGTTCTTGGCTGCAATTCCTGCAGTTTTGCTGGCTCAGAGCCAGTGGACTTAGGGTGTACATGACCCAGTGAGACAGCAGTGGCAGTGGCCTAGCCAGTGCTTGTGTCACCCCTCCCCAGCTATAGGTAGTATTTCTTAAGGAGCATCTTCTGCTACTTTAGGAAAGGAAATAAAAGGAAAGAGTTCAGGGAACTATGTTCTGCAATTTGGGTACCAGGTCAGCAAGCAGACTCTTAAAAACCCTAAAAGTCCTGATTCTCATTCCTAGAAGGCATTTCTGGACCTACCTTGGGTCAGAAGGAATCATGTGCTCTGAAGGGAAGAACCCAGACCTGGCAGAATTCAGCATCTACTGACTAAAGAAAAGAGCCCTTGGACTTTGAAAAAACATAAGAGTTGGGCAGGCAATAGTCATGATGGGCTTTGGGTGAGGCTTGGCTGGCTTTAGGTGTGACCTGGCACTGGTAGCCATAAGGGAGTGCCCACATCACACTTCACTCAACTCCTGTAGCTTAGCACAGAAAGAGAAGGATGAGAGTGAGAGACTTTGCCTAGTAATCCAGGGCATTCTCCAATGCCTTACCCAAGTCTACCAAGGCAGTACCAGCATGAGTCTGAAGGAGTCACAGGATTTCTGGGCTTAGAGCAGCCTCAGCTGATATAGCTGCAGTGACCAATGATTTAGATCATAACACTCAATTCCCTTTGAATATTTGAAAACCTTCTCAAGAAAGACAGGTTCAAACCAGCCTAGACTGTGAATATTAAAATAAATACCTAATTCTTCAGTGTCCAGACATTGATGAACATCTATAAGCATCAAGAATATCCAGGAAAATATGACCTCATCAAATGAACTAAATAAAATACCAATAATCAATCCTATAGTGATGGAAATATATGACCTTTCAGAC
This sequence comes from Loris lydekkerianus, assembly GCA_963574355.1. Classification (NCBI taxonomy): domain Eukaryota; kingdom Metazoa; phylum Chordata; class Mammalia; order Primates; family Lorisidae; genus Loris; species Loris lydekkerianus. The sequence goes on along the minus strand of CAUYPK010008436.1, from coordinate 2,933 downwards.
AAAGAATTCAAAATAGCAACCTTGAAGATGCTCAGTAAATCTTAAGAAAATGCAGACAAGGAATTCAAAAGCCTATAAAAAAAATAACAAAGGGATTGAAATAATAAATAAAAGAATCAAGCAGAAGTTCTGGAACTGAAGGATTCAACTGGCAAACTGACAAATTTAAATAGAAGCAAAAACAAAGACCACGTGATCCTCTCAATAAATGGAGAAAGAACATTCAACAAAATTCAGCATCCTTTTCTGATAAGAACACTTAAGAAATTAGGCATAGATGGGACATTTCTTAAACTGACAAAAATCATCTATGACAAATCCACAACCAATATCATACTGAATGGAATAAAACTGAAAACATTTTCCACTTAGAACTGGAATCAGACAAGAATGCCCAGTATTGCCACTACTATTCAACAGGCTGGTATTTTTAGTCAATGCAATCAGGCAAGAAAAGGATATAAAGGGCATCCAAATGGGGGCAGAGGAGGTCACATTCTCACTCTTTGATGATATGATCTTATACTTAGAAAAATCCTGAGACTCAACCACAAGACTCCTGGAAATGATCAAGAAATACATTAATGTCTCAGGGTATAAAATCAATGTCCGCAAATCAGTGGCCTTTGTATACACCAATCACAATCAAGGTGAGAAGAAATCAAAGACACAATAGCTTCAAAGAAAATGAAATATCTGGGAAGATTTCTAACAAAGGAGGTGAAGGATCTCTACAGAGAGAATTTGAAAACCTAAGAAAAGAAATAGCAGAAGACACTAATAAATGGAAAAATATACCATGCTCTTGGCTGGAAAGAATCAACATTGTTAAAATGTCTATAGTACCCAAAGCAATCTACAGATTTAATACAATCCCCATTAAAATGCCAACATCAGACTTCAAAGAATTCAAAAAAATAGTTCTTCACTTCATATGGAACCAGAGGAAAGCCCATATAGCCAAGGCTATTCTTAGTAACATAAACAAAGAAGCCTCACTCTACCAGACTTCAGATTTGATTCTCAGTGATCAAAACAGCATGGTATTGGCACAAAAATAAAGACATAGATGTATGGAACAGAATAGAAAACCTGGAGATAAAACCAACCTCTTATTGCCATCCAATCCTGGATAAACTAAACAAAAGGGGAAAGGAATCCCTATTTAATAAATGTGCTGGGAGAAATGGATAACCATATGTAAAAAGCTGAAACTGGACCCACACCTCTCACCTCTCACAAAAATTAGTTCATGATGGATAAAAGATTAAATCTAAGACACAAAATGACAAAAATCCTAGAAGAAAGCATTGGAAAAACTCTAGATGATACCAGCTTGGAGTAAAGATTTTATGAGGAAGACTCCGTTGGCAATCACAGCAACAATGAAAACGATTAAATGGGATTTAATTAAGCTAAAAAGCTTCTGCATAGCTATGTCGTTAACTTGACTAGGTTGTGGGTTTTCAATTGCTGCTTTTCTGGTTATTATTATAGGAATGAATGTCAGTTTCATCATGTTGAATGCATGTTTGGGTTATTTAGTTAATTCCATAGCATATATTTTATAAATATATTATGTAATATTATTATATTATTATTATATATATTATATAATATATATAATACATAATATATATTTATATATAAATATTTATATATAAAGGAATAAATAATTTCTTTATTCAATATAAAATATAAGACATGCATCCATATTTCTCTTATGTTAATATATACATATTTATGTAAAATATTTCTCCCAATCTGTTTTTATAGAAATCACTCAGAGGTAATACTTTTCTGCTTGTGAATTTGTACTGCTTAAATATTTTCCATAATTCGTGCAGAACACATCTATCGAGCTTCCTTACCTTGCCAATTTGTTTTAAATGGTCCAATATTCTTCGAATAGTAACGTCAAACCTTGATGATTTATGGGTAGGTTAAAAGGAATTTGCTTCCACTACAGCTTTCAGCTCATCATTATCCACCTTGGTCTCAGGTCACTCATGTGGCTCATTTTCAAGTTTAAAATCACCAAAATGAAACTTCTCCAATCATCAACATACTATATGTTCATTAGCCACATCCTTCACAAACACTTTGTTGATATTTTGAGCTGTCTGCACTGCATTGTTCCATGATGGAACTCATATTCACAAATACCACAATTTTTTAACTTACCCATGGTTTCATAAATATTGCATTAACAAATAAATCACAAAGATAATCACAAGCCAAAACTTGCTTTTGAAAGAATGAAGACGTACCTTCATGTAAAAAAAAAAAAAAAAGCCAGGAATTACCAAACTGGAATATCAGAGATAACAAAACAAAACAACTGTCAAACTCAGCACATAAGGTTCCATGCATGTCTCTTGCCCAGTGGTAGATGGGATTTCTGGCTTTTGTTGTTGTTGTTGGGTAATTTGAATTCTCTGTAGATTCTACTTATCAACCTTTTGTCAGATTTATAACATACAAATATCTTTTCCCATTCTAAAGGTTGTCTATTTGCCTTAATTTAGTGTCCTTAGCCACGCAGAAGCTTTTAGCTCAATTAAGTCCCATTTATTTATTTCTGTTGTTGCTGTAATTGCCAATAGAGCAGGGGTGGCGAACAAGTTCGACACAAAGAGCCAACATTTTAAACTGTGAGAGTCAGAGAGCCACACTATGCAGTGACCTGCCAAAACAGACAAACACTCACACAAAAGCATATAATTTTAACAATAATATATTAAACACATAGTATAACATGCTCAGTCAGGTGTTTTTTGTTACCTTGTTGAAGTGATGGGATGATAATCTCAGTGGGATTTCTGGCATCTTTTGTTTTCAGTAATCTTCTGCAAATCAGGTTTGTATTCAGTTGTAGCCACTCGGAGCAGTTCCTTTACATGAGTGTCAGTCAGAATGGACCGGTGCTTTGA
>CAUYPK010008432.1:0-11851 GCA_963574355.1 Loris lydekkerianus | reverse complement strand
TTTGTTTACAACAATGCCAACAGCATGCTGGGTAACATTGTAGACTCTTCCAGTTTTGCCATGGTAACATTTGTGTGGCATGCCTTTTTGAACAGTACCCATTCCCTTGATGTCTACAATATCACCTTTCTTGTAGATTCGTATGTATGTGGCCAAAGGAACAACTCCATGTTTTCTAAAGGGCCTAGAGAACATGTATCGGGTGCCTCTCCTCTTTCCCTTTGTGTTTGTCATTTTGATGAATTAATGGAAGATGGCGTCTCCGGCCGAAAAGGGAGTATGTGCTTTTTATCCTGGCACTCAAGACAACTGCTCTAGTGACTGCAATTCCCCCTAGAGGAAGAAAAGGGAAGTGTGACTCAAGACCTCCTCTTAAAAATATGTTTAAAGCAACAATTCACACTGAATATAATAGTGTTTATCCTAGTACAGTTTCTAAATGACTTCCACTTCTTTTTTCTTTCCAAAGGCTGATCCATTCTTCAGAGAAGGTATAATTGCTGGGCTGGAGTTGGAAGAGGAAAGGGGAAAAATTTTCTTCTTCTCGCTGACTACTCCTTCCATGTTTCTTCAAAATTTCCCTCGAATCACTAGAGGAAAGCCCAAAATAAATACACAATTTGCCTTCTTATTTGTGTTAAGGAAAACGGGCTTCTTTCATCTCCTATCTATACCCTGGCTTCCTGTTCCCCTGTGCTTCTCTCTCACAACTACCTTCACAGGGGTCCTCAAACTACGACCCCTGGGCCACATGAGGTGGTGTGATTATATTTGTTCCCATTTTGTTTTTTCACTTCAAAATAAGATATGTGCAGTGTGCATAGGAATGTGTTCATAGTTGTTTTGTTTTGTTTTTAAACTATAGTTCAGCCCTCCAACTGTCTGAGGGACAGTGAACTGGCTCCCTGTTTAAAAAGTTTGAGAATCTGTGCCTAGGGTCTAGAACGTTCTGAAGTGCCCTCACTCTGTCCAAGCTGGACACATGCCTCAGCTGGTGCTATTCTTTAAATTATCATAAAGGCATCTGAGCTACAAGGCCAACTTCAAATGTCGAATTCTTGTTCTCTGTAATCCTAAAAGAACGTGCTGTAGTCTATAGAGCAGGTTCCAGGATTTCTTCTTTTCACACCAAGACGTCATTCCTCAGAATTCAAGGCCACACTTCACAGCAGTCCAGGCAATTGTTTCCTACCTGTGCCTGAGGCACAGGTAGTACAGTATAGATACTGTACTAATTAGCTGCACACTGGTGTACTCTCTAACAAAATGGCCAGGGCAAAGCAGTGGTCACAGGTAATGAAACTGAAAACCATTTGGCTTGTGATGGCTTACCCCGAGTAGACCCAGTGGTCTAAAAGTAGAACAAGTTTCTTTGGCCCCATGGACTCCGCAGCATCAGAGGAAAACTAAAGAAGGGTCCTCTAAATACATGGAGCTACAACAGGGCCCCTCCTACATGATTAGAGCACATCTTGGTGAATAAATCTCTTTTCTACAGATAGATGGCTATCTTAGGATTCATATTCCAGTCTTGGTGATAATTTGTCTTCTAGAGAGCTGCAATCTACCTCCTCTACAAGAATATTGCTTTAAAATATTTGAATAATTGAATGTGCAAAAGTTTGTTTCCTGAATAATTCTTATATCTGCAGTTGTTTCTTTTTTGGTTTTAGTTTACCTTCTGTTCAAATTTAACCTTACTTGATTCTTCTTTTCTTCTTTATTTTTAACTTTGATACCTTGTTTTTCATAACCACCCACTTTCACAGAGGGTTAGTTTGCTTTTAAAGATTTCCTTTGACCTTCATTAACATGTGTTAATAAGTGTTAATTGTCAGCAATTTGAAAGAAAAAAAAAAAAACAAAAGAAATATGACAAGGGAGAACATAGCCAGAGAATTGGGTTTTCTCCAATTATTATGATGATTTCTAACCACTGCTAATCATCAGTGTGGAAAATAATGCTATTAAAAGTGAACACATTTTAAGAATATTTAGAATAAAATCACAAGATTCTACCTTGCTATTCATCATTTTACATTGTTCATGTGTCTGAGTGTTTCAATAGACTACAAGGACCTAAGTGTCAGATACTGTCTCTTACTTCCTTTAAGTTCAGTGCCTGACTCATGGCATGTGGACTAGACTAATTATTTGACATTGAGCTTTTTGGTTTTTCAATTTATTTCATCCTTCCTTCTTGTCAACAAAAAGTAGCAGCCACATAAACGCACTTCCTTCATGAAAAGCATGATTTATATAAATCAAAGAGTGAAATTCTTTTGCTTTTAAGCCTTACAATAAAAGTTTTGAAAATTCATAACAAAAAGAAAATCTTGAAACCTGCATAATATTTTTTAAACTTCTGGTTATAGTGAGGGTACAAATAACTAGGTTACAATATTTGCATTTGTTTCATAGAGTTCCTATTGTGGTTGTGTCCTGCACCCAAGAGGTGTGCTGTATACCCTTACATTGTGCCCATTAAGTAGAAGAACACCAATCCTGTCCTCTCCTCCCCTCTCCCTTTTTAACTTCCCCTCCCCTCAACTTGAATGAATTGAGTTTTTCTCTTATATAGGTGTGTGTTAGATTATCTATTGGCTTCATATTAGTATTGAGTACATTGGATATTTTCTTTTCCATTCTTGTGATACTTTACTAAGAAGAATGTGTTCCAGCTCCATCCAGGTTAGTACAAAAGATGTAAAGTCACCATCTTTTTTATGGCTGAATAGTATTCCATGTTATACATTTACCTTAGTATGTTAATCTATTCGTGGGTTGATCATCATTTAAATTGAGCTGTAGCCACATAATATTTTTTTTTCTTTATTTTTTATGGTTGGGGATTAATTGAGGGTACAATAAACCAGGTTACACTGATTGCATTTTTTAGGTAAAGCCCCTCTTACAGTCATGTCTTGCATCCAAAAGGTGTGGCACACACCAAAGCCCCACTCCCCTCCCTCCTTCCCTCTCTTTTCTCTTCCTTTCTGATTTCAATTCTTTTTTTTTTTTTTTTTTTTTTTTAAGCAGGAACTCAACTTTAATGCATCAAGCAGCCACTTATATAGAGCATGGGGAAGGGGCAGGGAAAGAAGGCGGGGGATGAGGTGCGTGACAGGGTTGGGCCAATGGCATGGTACCACGTTGGCTGTATCTAGGTAGAGGCAGTTTCAGGCTGGGCCTTGCTGATTGCTACGCGGAAGTAGCTCAATGGATCTACTTCTAGTCAGGCTCGGGAAGTTGCACTAGGCCTCAGGCATATGGCAGGGCCCAACAATTCTCTCTTTTGTTTTTTATATGGTGGATAAACATAGCCCCTGTCTTAGGTTGCCTGCTCTTGCAGTTTCAGTCTTACCCATCATGGGGATACAAACATCAATGGTTTGGTCCCTGTCTTAGGTTGACTGAACTCAGAGTGATCTTACCTGTCTTTGGGTACTATGAATGTAATCCACCGTGCAGCCTCTCCATATCCTGTCCTCCATAGCACCAATGATGGGTAAGACTCCCAAAGCTGGCACATAATATTTTAATTATTAGAACCATCTGCTTATGAAGCACAGGAAATATTTGGAAAATTCTAAGTCTTCCAAAAGGGGTTGAAAGGCACTCGCTCCTGCCCCAGCCCTCCAGCTCACACCCACCATAGAGAATGTAAACCGCTGCGTTCTGACCATCCCAGACACTGGGAGGCCCATTTCCAACAGACCTGCCCCTCCACATATCAAACCTCACTCTCAGGCTGCAGCAGGCCACAGTGTGTGGCTGTCCCAGAAGCCTGGTAGCAGCCTGTCCACCCTCTGCATGGGGCAGCCATGGGGGCAGGGGAGGGAGGAATAAAACTTGTCACACTAGAAAAAAAATTTGCATTCTCTTGTCTGGTAAAGAAGAAAAAATGCCTTTAAAATTCAGAAAAGGATAACTTAAGAGCTTTCTGATCGAACAACTAGATGTAATCTAGGAACAGAGATCATAAGTAGCTAACAACTCAAGAACATGCATTTCAAGATGACATACATCTAAGTAGAGTCCAACAAGGAAAGAATAAAACCCTGGTATGGATGGTATGGACTGGTATATGACTCATACTTGACACTGTGCTATGCTTTCGGCCTCCTGGCAGCCGTCATAACACCGTGCAGGATGAAAATTGTAGAGAAATGTGAATACTGTATCACTTAGTAGGGACACTACAGAAAGTGGCATGAACAGTAAGGGCCTGAATTTACCAAAAATTAGAAATTATTATTATTATTATTATTATTATTATTAAAGACAGAGTCTCAAATGGCGTCACAGCTCACAGCAGCCTCCAGCTCCTGGGTTTAGGTGATTCTCTTGCCTCAGCCTCCAGAGTAGCTGGGACTACAGGCACCCGCCACAACGCCTGGCTATTTTTTGTTCCAGTTTGTCCAGGGCTGGGTTCAAACCTGCCACCCTCGGTATATGGGGCCTGTGTCCTACTCAATGAGCCACAGGCGCTGCCCCTCCCAAAAAAAATTAGAAAAATTATTCCATGAGCCACGTTAACGTTATTTCAGTTATAGGAAATCAGGATTACATAGGTTTATATGCAGAATTTATGCTTTTGAAAGTTTTTAGCTACTGTGAAAACAATTTTTAAATGATCAGTTTCTCACAAACTTAAATTTGACTCAAGGTTTTGGACCAGTCTCCCAACTGCAGGCCTTGGTTTGATTCACTTTTTTGTGGGTCCAGCTTCTATCCTGCTTTATCAGCTTCTAATTACTATTTAATATTAACACTTCCATGGGTTAAAGACTTTTCTTTATTTGTCAACCTGCTGTCATAATTTCTTCCCAGTTTTGCTTACTTCTTACTTTTGTACCAGAAATATATACCAGCAAGCAATAGAAAACTAAAGAACAGGTTCAGCGTCCACACCTCAGTGAGTAGGGCACCAGCCACATACACTGAAGCTGGCAAGTTTGAGTCTGACCTGGGCCTGATAAACACCAATAACAACTGCACCTGTTAGGCACTGTGGCAGGCGCCTGCAGTCCCAACTACTTGGGAGTCTGAGGCAAGAGAATCGCTTATGTCCAGAAGTTTGAGGTTGCTGTGAGCTGTGATGCTATAGCACTCTACTGAGGGTGACATAGTGACACTCTGCCTAAAAAAAAAAAAAAAAAAAAGAAAAGAAAAAGAAAAGAAAACTAAAGAGCAGAGGCATAACTGAAATGGATATTTATTATTTACTTAATAAGAAGTTTTCAGGTTGATTATCTCAGAATTAATCACTTAATATTATCAATACACTCAAGAAACTAAGGTACTGTCACTACTTTCTCAGATCTAGTTTTGAGATCTTTTATTCATCTTCTATACTTTCTAACCATCCTGGAAAGTGGGACATTGACTAGCTTGCCTATATTTTAATTAGGCTTCCTGTCCTCAAGTTAAATGTGTGAAAATAGAATTATTTGTTTATCTTTAATCACCCTTATTGCACAGATTGCACGTGGCTAACACATGTTAGTATAACCTTAATAAGGCCAATCTCAATCTTCTTTATTTGAATCAGCTCTTCAGTCTCTCAAAGATCCATTGTCCTCCTCACATGTTACTCTCTTATTCACATCAGAAACACTCCCACCTTCAACTTTCCCCTCTCCTTATCTCTCTTCTCCTCTAAATCCATTCCTATCTCTTTCCCAATCATGTCCTTACCAGTTTTGCGTTTATCCACCTCTATCTAAATCTCTCTTTTTCTCTCTGCTTTGCCAACTGTCCAGTTTTTTTAATAGTTGCTCATGACCTTGATCCTGTTCCTCCAATTCTCAGACTCTGAGGACAAGAACTCAGAGTCTCAGGACTCTGTAGGACTTCAACTGTCCACTCCTCAACAAGTCAGTTTAAGGCTTGGTCTTAATTTGACTTACATGCTATAATAAAAGATCCCTGATCTATGAAAACACAGAGAGGAATTTTCTACAATTCAGAATTTTCATAGAATTGAACTTCATAAGCTTTCAAATTTTTACTAATTAGTTCAACTTCTTATGATTTCTACAAATGCCTCTTTATGGTTTGAAAAGACTAAGAGGTCAGAGTCAATGAAGGCTCACAATTTCAAAAAATGACTCAGAATTGAATAATGTTTATCTGAAGCTTATCATAGAACTAAGGAGATTGGGGAAAAATTTATTCTGTTCTTATACCTTTTCATTCAAAATAGACTGGTTAAAAGTTAAAACTGCACACATCAAAGAGATGAATTAGTCACTAATTAGAGGCATCACTTAGAAACATCTGGAAGGGTTAATTAAGTCTAACCCTTGATAACCCAACATGACTTAGATGACATTTTTTAATTATCAACTTTGTTAATGGGGTCTATGCAAAACTATGGGGCTATTGGAAAACATCACATTCATTGGCATAATACCTTTCTCTCTGAAATGTATGGTTTGACAAAACATCATGAAGATGTACAAAGTGACAGAAATAAATTCAAATAATACTAATTAATGATTCTTCAATTTAAAAACCATGAGGGAAATTATCAGAATCAGTAGAGTCATCCTTGACTATGCTAACATCTTTAGTGTATACACATATCTATAAATACTATAAGAAAAACACATGGCTAAAGACTTTGCAATTTTAATGACAAAAAATGAAATTATAAATGCAGGAGTCCTAATAACTTCCCTTTAAGAGACTTGCTCTTGACTTCCCCAAAATATACTAAAATGTTGGGGAGAATAATAAGCTCAGTCAATTGGCATCCTCAATTTTGGTAGATATAAGATCTACCTAGAATAATTCAAAATTCCTTGCCATAATTTCTTGGAGAACACCAATCATCTCTGTGGTGGGCTTACATAATTTACTTTTTCATTGGCTCTATATTTCCTGAACTCTGTAATTTTCAGCATAGTATTTCATTAAGTTCCAGAACCATTTTAATGTATTGAGAGAGATTTAGTTTCCAATTGAAATGTTATTTTATGTTCACCTGAGGGACTATAACCTTTGAAGTGTCAGATTTCTCCTTTTCTTATCTTTGCCCTCTGATATCTGATAGATCATCCCAGTTTTCTTGCATCTTTACAACTTCCCAAACACATGACAATCCTCAAATTTCAAACTTCATTATTCACATTCTTGACTCACTTTGTGTTATGGAAATGATAGTGATGGGGCACATCTGGTAAGCAGGTTCCTTAAAGTTGGATGTAGACTTCACTTTGCACCTCCTGAATCTAACTATATACCTTTTAAAACCTAAAACAATTAAGGGTTTCAGAGCTATTATTTAGGATTCTTGACAAAAGGCTTGTTATTTCCAACTCTACACCATGCAACACATCCATTTTACCTGTAAAACAACCTAATGAATATTGATCCAAGATTTGTGAACCATATACAGGAAAACCAAGATTCTTATTTCTCCCCAAATTAAACACTATTCTTGCTTCTATATCCTCCAACACTATGTATTTTCCCTTTGCTGATTTGTTCTCTGCTTTCCTCTTAATACCATTTCACCCTAACTTTCAATATCCATTTGTTCATGGTCAGTAGCAGCAATAGAGAAGTAAGCTATAGCTGATAGTTGACCCTGCCTCATATAGTACAGATCCTTCAATTAACTATTAATGCCCCAAACTTAGTCTCTGGCATTCATAAGAACATTCATCATAGAAGAAAGAATCTAAATCAACTCCTCTACTAACATTAGTGGATACATTTTACTCCTATCTGGTGCAGTCTTCTTGCTCTACCTTTTGAAAACATAACCCTGGTAAAGATGTAAAGAAAAGAAAGGAAACCAACTGCAGTAGCAGGACCTTTCTTCAGTGGTAATTAGATTTAATTTGTCTACCCAAATCTCATGGATATCAATATGTTCTTAAGTATCATCTGTATTTTCTCTTAGTGACTTAAAGCTTTTCCCTTGGAAAAGGCTATTGCCACTGTCACAGCTAAACTTTCATTAGAATAAGTATTTTCTACAGGGGCTACTCCACCTGTTCTTTCCAGTGACAGAGGATTTATTCAACAAATAAAGTCATCCAATAAATCTAAAGAATTTGCCCTTTATCCCCCAAATTACATTGTCCTTATCATCCCTATCCATCTATAGTGATAGAAAGACTATTTTAATTGGATATGGCTACACTGACAGAATAACTAAATACCCCATTGCTCTTGTCCCTGGTTTCCCTCCAGTTCTTTCCTGATGAGTCCCTCCAGCTATTCACACAAGAACTAATATGGGTCAACCCATCCTTACTCTGCATGAATTCTCAAAGATTCTGATCCAGTCAATCAGGAATTCTAAAATACTGCCAAATATTTATGAATTATCTCTATTATTATTAATATTATCAGCAGGCTGAATTCATGCTTTTCCTTCTGTCCTCTCATCCAAACAATTTCCCAATGAAGGAGAAAATTATATGCAAAACTAAATTTAAGCCCTGTTGGAAGGGCACTGATATCATCCTGTCTACCACAAGAAATGCTGCCAAATGGATCCAACCCTGTATTCTTATTTCCCAACTAAAGAGGTACAAGATCCAGTATCTAGTATGAAGACATCCACCCCATGGGGAGCCCCTCTCTCTTAGGAGCTCCAATAAGCAGATGGTGACATAAGAGAGACAGTTTTCCTCAAAACTGTAGACTAAACAAATGTCATCATAAGGTAATAATTTTCTATATAAAAAGTGAGAACAAGACGGACTAAGATTACTTAGCTTATTTCCTACCCTCAACACTTTTATTCTTCTTTGCTATATCCTTGTTATTTTTTATTCTATTCTGTGTCACCTTTCTCATCCACATAACTTCCCTTATTTTAACCACAGCCTTTCATAGTGAGTCTTACTTCATGTTATCTCCTCCTCCTCACCCCAACTGTTTCAATCATTGACTCCAGTGACCCAAGAATCTACAGCATTCCATCACTCAGTTCATGACACAGTCTTACAGTGCTACTTCTGTTTGCTGTTTATGTGCTGTTTTTCTGTAAGAAGATTCCCATTTCTTCCAAATTCCTAAGCATGTCTTAATTTAAGGACATCCTGTATGTTAACACAAGAAACTTCAGCTTTTCACTATAGGTTTCAAAAATATCTATCACCCTTCAACCTTAATAGTTTTCAAAAGACTAATTTGTGTTTCTACCTTAACATAAATAAGGTACCATTCATGAGCCTAAGTATTTTCAATTGCATCTAATTTGTTACCAGCTTAAATGCCTACGTTATTTTTTTAGGAGGCAAAAGTACATACATTTAAAAAATCCTGAGAACTTTTCTCTTTCCAACTTGATAGTATAATGACTACCTCAAAAGACCTCCAAAGAGCAAATTAATGAGATAGTTATACCCAGAAAAACTGCGTAGCTTCTGTCTTAGTAGAGTTGGGCTTTTACATCTAAATACTGTAACCTAGGTGGCTTAAAGAGCAAGTATTTATTTATCACATTTTAGGAGACAGTAAAGTTTGAGATCAAGTGGCCAGCAGATTCTGTGTTTGGTAAGGGCTCTCTTACCAGTACGTGCCCACCTCATTGCCAGAGAAGCCACCTTCTTGTTGTGTACTCTTGTGGCAAAAGGCACAAAGAAGCTCTCTGGGGCCTCTTTTATAAGAGTTCTAATACCATTCATGAAGGGCTCTAGCCTCACAACTTGATCAAGTCCTAGATTTTCCACCTCCAAACACCACTAGATTGCAACATTTTAACTTATACATTTTAAAGGGACACAAATATTTAGTCTCCAAAGTTTTTTTTCTTTTTCTTTTAAGTTCAAAGTATTAGGGGGTAAAAATGTTTTTGGTTATGTGGATCACTTTCGTAATGCTTGAGTCAAGGCTGTAAGTGTGCCCATCACCCAAATAATGTTCATTGTATCTGCTGGGTAGGTTTTGCCTTTATCCTTCCCTCTCTTTGATTTCCAATGACTTCTACAATCCTCTGTGAACATATGTTCTCACTGCAAATTGCCAATAAACATATGAAAAAATGTTCAATGTCACTAATCATCAGGGAAATGCAAATTAGAGCCATGATGAAATATCACCTTACACCTGTTAGAATGGTTTTTATTAGAAGTCTAAAAACAAAAGATATTGTCATTGATGCAGAGAAAAAGGAACACTTATTCACTGTTGGTGAGGCTGCAAATTAGTACAACCTCTAAGGAAAAAAGGTTGGAGACTTCTCAAAGGACTAAAAGTAGTCTTATTATTCAACCCAGCAATCCACTACTGGATATTTCCTTCTCCAAGAAGAAAAGTCATTTTATCAAAAAAAAACCCTATATAATCTCTAATAAGGCATATTTTATTTGAGGCAGCTATGTTTACACATAGCTATTTGCTTGTTAACTAGACTAGATGTTATGACCTAGACAATTTAATTAACTTGCATCCAATCTTTAAAAGATACTTACCTTAAGTACTTCATTATCTCTGAGCTAAGTTTTCCAGGAACTAGATGGTTCAAAAAGTATAGAAAATGCCACACCCTTAGGTATACAATCCTAATCCCATGAGATTTTTTTCAAATTCTCAAAAAAATGTTAAGAACAAAACTCTAATAAATTGAAAGTAAACCTAAAAGACTCTTTTATCTACCAAAGTAGTTCTTGAATGAATATCTTTCATGACTAGAGCTGTGTCCATGTGACAACTCAGTAAGTCAGTTGAAACTCCCATAATTTCCACAGTCTACTGTGGGAATGACCAGGACTGCAGACAGTCTTACTGAAACTGCCCACCTCATTGCCAGAGAACTACAGGAAGTCCAGTAGTGGTCCTCTCCATTAGTCTGCCATTGGACATATCTAGTTTCCCCTGGGGACACTTGTGCAGTAGTCAGAAGTGATTACAATGCATATGTTTCTTGAAACCTCTCTAATATTTTTTCCCTTACCAAAAATATTCAGACCACAGGCTGAAAATGTGTCTGATTGCCACCAGTATACTCAACCTACTGTCCAAGGACACTACAGGCCCAATGTCTTAAAAATCTTCTCAACCGTCTTCCATCAATCCTCAAATCTTGGTTTTACTCTCATTAAACCTTTTACCATACTTTATTATATTTAATAATTATTCTATTTATTAAATATCTCTTGGCTATTGCCTGATCTCAAAGATATTCTGAAAGCTGTAACTCCACTCCAACAGCATATGTAACAAATAATACAACTAGTCTTTCAAGGTTAACAAGAACATAAAGACCAGCTCAACCTCAACAATTATTTGGCAAACTTTCCATGGTGAATCTGATTCTATTCCTAATAATTTTTAATATCTGAGTTTGTCTTAAACAACATGGCAGCATGTGTGCAGGATCCAAAGCTAAACTAGTTTCCACCATTACCTGTACCTTGCCTATTGACTTGACTTGATCAGATTTTAGCCAGCCTTGTTTCTTCTCCACAGGCCCCTGAGCTTTGGCTCACCACTGCAGATTAAATAAGCACTAAAGTACAGGACAGCCCTCTTAAAGGCTCATTCCAAAAATGACCCCCCCCCCCACTGAGAGAAATGTTTCTTGCCCACTTTTGCCACTTTCTCACTGCTTTTGCCTGCTTTTCTCCACAAAGTTTCTACTACCCTACTTATCCTTTCCTATCAAATAAAAAAAGCCTCTTCTGTTTAATATTGAGACACATTTATATCCTGGATATAGACAAAACTCCTTATTGCAATAGTCTTTTAAAGTAAGTATATCTTCTTTTTTTTTTTTTTTTTTGCAGTTTTTGACTGGGGCTGGGTTTGAACCCACCACCTCTGGTATATGAGGCCAGTGCTCTACTCCTTTGTGCCACAGGTACCACCCTAGAGTAAGTATATC
>CAUYPK010008430.1:0-15391 GCA_963574355.1 Loris lydekkerianus | reverse complement strand
CTTCTCTTTCAGGAAAATGAAAGGACCTTGCAGGCTGCTGCTGTTTGTGTCAACAATTCTCCCAAAGCCAAAAGAGCCGTATTCCTGCCCCTTGTGGCTGGTATTTCCCTCGCAACTTCTGCTGTAGCTGCTGGCCTAGCAGGAGGAGCACTAGGTCATTCCCTCATCACTACAGCTAAACTTTCTCAACAATTTCAATTGACAGTAAAAGCCTCAGCTGAGTCTTTAACTTCTTTGCAATGACAAGTCACTTCCCTTGCCCAGATAGCCCTACAAAACCGATGTGCTTTAGATCTTCTCACAGCCGAAAAGGGCAGTACATAGTTGTTTTTAGGAGAAGAATGTTGTTTTCATGTTAATGAATCTGGTGTAGTAAAAACCCAAGTTAATAGATTACACCAGCTTAGCATTGATTTGTAAAAACAGAAATTTGCTGCTGCTGCTGATGATTGGTGGAAATCATCCATATTCTCTTTATTAATTCCCCTTATAGGACCATTAATTAGTCTTTTACTTATTAATGGATTTTATAAAGACACAATTGACTCCTGGCTGTCTAAACCCTTACAAATATATTATCAGAGACTCGATTTGGCTGATAGAGGCCTGGCAGAACCTGAGAACGATGGACCTCCTTTGGGAGCTGCATAGAACTCAGATCTGTGCATGTTGGTTCGTCTCAATGCGAACACAAGATGGGTACCTATACGGGGTGCAAGGCAAAGCACTGCAAAGGGAGGACACTATCGTCCACTCTGAGTCCCCTCAGAAGCAAACCTGATTTTCATAGAGGTTGGTGTCAATATTTGACTCGTCCACCAAAGAACCACACCATTGAAAGGCTCTGCCTCTCCTCCCCAAAAGACACCAAGAGCCACCTAAAATGTGGGGACTTCAGAACCCCGCGGGAGGAATCAGGTCAATACTTCCCCCCATAGGTCAATGCCCACTCATCAATAGATGAGATGTTCATTCCTCGTTCCCACCAATGCTGCCTCACTCAAACAATATAAAAAGGGAAGAGATGCCGGGAGCCGAAAACCGAAGAATAAGCTTATCAGGAATATTCACAGCTGGTTTAACAGGAATAGTCAGAGCTGGAAAGCATTTAAGGGTGGGTAGGACATTGTTACCCTTGGCTCCAGGAACTTGGTTCCAGACACTAAAAACATCACACCTGTTATCAGAAAAACCCCATCCTAAACTCACCTGCAGGCCTATTCCCCTCTGCCTGTATTTATATAGCTGTTAAAAAATAAAATTTTCAGAGCTCGATCAGAATCCTGTCCTGCTGTCCTTCTTCTGTGTCTCTTGTCTCCCCCACTCTTTTGTGCCATACCCTAAGTCCCTGCTGAACTAGTCCTGCGGGCCGGGGCACAGAGGTGTGTCCCAGGTAGTTATCTGGTCCCTCTGGCTACTGGAGCCTCCTGTGGCCCTCTCTGCCCTCCAACCTGCTGGCTCCTCTGCCCACTGCCACCGCAGCAACCCAACAGCCCCTGGGCAGTGAGGCAGAAGGGGAGGCAGGTCCTTCAGGGCAGGGACAGCAGCCCGAGCCAGGACACCACCTGCTTTGTTTCATGCTCAGATTCATCAGAGAATAAATACAGTTCAGTCTAATTTAATATTACATCAAATAAATTATATTGTTATTAAGTATTTATGAGTGGAAAGCACAAAGGCGGAGGTTGGTTTCTCCCTTTTTATCTAATCGACTGTCGCATCTCTCATATTTTGCAGAGAATATTTTTTTTTTCTTTCAGATGATAAGCTTTGTTTTCTCATATTCTATTTAAAATGCAATTAAAACAATTTGTGACCTTGTACTATAGGGATAGACTGGGAAGGACTTGTGTCTGAAATATTTAGAAGTAGTAAAAATCTAATGTCATTTAAAAAAAATTCTACATTTCACTTTTTTAGAAATAAGATTGATACGTATTGACACATATTACAACATAAATGAATTGGGGTTTTTTTGCAGTTTTGTCCAGGGCTGGGTTTGAACCCACCACCTCTGGCATACGGGGCTGGCGCCCTACTCCTTTGAGCCACAGGAGCCACCCATATATGAATCTTTTTAATAAAGTGAAAGAAGCCAGTCAAGAAATACCATATATTGTATGGTTCCATTTATGTGAGATTTCTAGAAAAAAAACAAAACCCATTGGCACATAGTTGCCTGTAGCTGGGTTGAGGAGAAATTTGAAATGACTGCTAATAAATATAATGTTTCTTTTGTGGGTGACAAAAATTAAATAGTTCTGATACTCTGTAACTCTGTGAATAATCTAAAAATTCCTAATTTACATAATTTAAAAGAATGAATATGATTAAATGTGAGTTTTATCTCATTAAATCTATTTAAAAAATTAAAACTATTAACCATTATTTAACTTATTACTATTTTTGAATTTTTATGTATAAATTATAATTAGTATGTATTTGTGGGGTACATGTGACATTTTGATACTTGTGTAAAATGTGTAATGATCAAATCAGGGTAATTAGGACATCCATCACCTCACATATTTACCTTTTCTTGGTGTTGAGAACATTTCAAATCTTCTTTTCTATTGATTTCAATAAATAAACCACACCTAGGTATTGAGAGTGTGTCCAAATTGCTTTTTTCTGTTTCTCTAACCTTAAAAATAATTTTGTACGCTGGATTCAGTGGTTCACACCTGTAATCATAACACTTAGGTGGATATTTTGAGTTCAGGAGTTTGAGACCAGCCTGGGCAAGAGACAGACCCATCTCTACTAAAAATAGAGAAAACTAGATTGGTGTCATGGCGGGACCTGTAGTCCCAGCTATTCCCTAAGGCTGAAGCAAGAGGAGCTCTTGAGCTCAAGAGTTTGAAATTGCTAAGAGTTATGACACAACAGCACTCTACCCAAGGCAACAAAGGGGGATTCTATCTCAAAAATTAAGAAAAAAAATTGTAACATCAGAGAAAAATTCTACAAGGTAGATTAGGCGGGCATGGAACACTTTGATCAAGACTTAAAATAAGGGAATGAGATTTAACACAACCTGACTGAAACAAAAGGCAAGAAAGTTTGTAAGAAAAGGGGTAAGCTAGCAGAAAAGTCCTGGAAGTTCCCATTTATGTCTTTTGCCCACTTTAAAAAAAAAAAGGAAGAAGAAAAGTAAGGAAAGCAGAGGTGAGGACAGGAGAGGAAAAAATGATGAGAGAAGAGGAGAGGAGAGGAGAGGAGAGGAGAGGAGAGGAGAGGAGAGGAGAGGAGAGGAGAGGAAAGGAAAAAGGAAAGCAAATATTTAAATATAGAAAAAGGAAAGGAAAAAGGGAAGGGAAGGAAAGGGAAGGGAAAAGGAAAGGAAAAGAAAAAAGAAAGTACTGGCCTCAGCTACAGAAACCTGGGACTGGCTGCTGCCAGATAGATGCTTACTGTGGCTGTTGCCTGCAATGACTCTGCACAGACTCTAATTAGGTCCCAAGTCTATTCAGACAGAGGCCCATGGTGATGGAGGGAGCCCTATCACAACCTAACTACAGTGCCTATATACAGCCCAGGAGAACTTTGGGGGGGTTGTTGGATGTGAGCAACCCATCTGTGCCTGCTAATTGTGCTTCATGAAGTTAGGCTCCTTTCTTTCCACAAAGACCAAGAGATAGAGGCCTTATCTTTCTTTATAATTACATTTTAATGGGATAGTTCTTAGGTCCTTAAGAAAGACACTCCTGAGTTGTCAAATTGGCAAGAGGCTGGAAGAAGATTTACATTTCAAAGGGACACAGACGGAATTTACTACTACAAGTTTTCTATAGGAAATGCCCTAAGAAAAGAGAGATTAGGAACGTATATTCAGTAAGAAAACTGTCTAAAAGTTTAGTCAAGCTGAGGGGGATGGTTAAGCCATTTTGCTCAGCAATTATTTAAATCTAGATCTTTTTTTAAACTCTTGATGTTTTGCAAGTAAACTCAAGAATTGTAAATAATTAAGTACAATGTCATTGTCTTAGTGTCTGGCTGTGAGGAAGGCCCCTCTAAGTCAGTACTGATTGGCAAATGAAACATTACAAATAAAAATTAAGTAGTAAAAGAAACTTCAAACTCAAGAAGACCCTGGGAAACAAAATTGAAAAAAAAAAAAAAAGTGCAAATAAATTTTAAAAATAAAGGATGGAAAAACTGTGATTATCTGATGATCAATTACTTTTTAGGATATTTTAGAAAAAAGAGAAAAGAAGTAAAGAAGAGGGGGAGATTGGGTGTCACTAATTTTCATAGACTTTAAAAGGATTTAATAGACTAGAAACATAATAGTAAATAATGAATAAATAATATTGGAAGTTTTTTGGTAAGACTTCTTTTATTTCACTCAACAAAATAATTAAGTAATCAATAAAACATCCAAAGTGAGAGATTTTCAAAGATCACATGAAGAATTTTAAAAAGTAATATGCAAAGGAAGAGTGATGGAAAGATAGAGAGATGAATGCATATGTATAGAATGGTGTCTGTAACACAGTTTCCTTTGCTCATGCATACACAAAAATATGCATTAATTCTTTATCAGAAATTTCCCCTGTTTTTTATTTTAATCCAAAGAATGTGTGCAAGCATATTTATAAGACATAAAATATGCCTATATTATTTAATCACAGACACAAATAATTGTCATAATACTGTAATTAAAACACCAAAGAAATAAATGTTTGCTTAATTCTAGGTAAGTTTCAACATAATACAATTAGATACAAATAATGTCAGATCTCATATTCTTACTACTCCTATTCTGCTGTCTACCCATTCAATTATAGTAACACTGGCAATGGCTGTAGTAGTTATAGTAACATAATTTCTATTATAAGAATCCTAGGATTAGTATCAGGTAGATGGAACAATTTACCACAGAAGAAAGTGCTGGATGGACAATTATACTATTCCTGAACACAATAAAGACAAGTTAAATTGTTAAGTTACCTGGTTGGGTAAAAATAATGCAGTATTTAGCAGCGCCATCAACACTCATCTATTTTATTCCATTTTTTATTTTTTACCACATTCATTACCTTCTAAACAGCCAACACCTGCATCTCCTTGTGATAAAATTTCCCAGAAGCTTCCAGAACCTGCTGTTCTGGTGCTTGAACAGTGACAAGTATTTGGAAATTCATATTCCCCCAGAAGAGACCAATATAATATTATAAATCCTCTTTTTTTTTTTTTTTAATCCAAGCTTGCTTGAATTGTAACCCACACTGACCTCAGAACATCTGTGCAGAATTAAGCCAAATTATACATTGTTAGACTAAGCCTGACACTATCCTTCTTTAATCTTCTTCCTCATCTTGCACCAATTTCCCATTCCTCTAGCACTTTTTCCAGGGAATGTTTCTAATACATTACTGTATGTGAATTATTATCTCACATTCGGCTTTGGAAAATTGCAGTGTATGATAATAGCCAACCCTGCTATAAAACATCTCAGGCAAGTTTTCTTGATAATGTGATATTTATTGATAATAGGTTTAGAAGGTTTAAAAAGTAGTATTTGGAAAATATAAATACTTAAAATAGCCAAATGGAGAGGAAAAAAAGATGGATTGTTTCATTTTCAAAAACTTATATTTTAAATACTAACAGGTACATACTGTAAATACAAATATAGAAATATTTTAAGATCTACCAAAATCAACTTGTCTTCCCTTTTTGGTGACATACATAATTGGATTTTCTTGATTGAAATCACTAGGCTTCAACAACTCAGTTCAATTATAGAGTCAAATATTTTGTCGTATTTTATTTTTATAAATCGCCTTGTCAGATGATAAACTATCGCAAGCAAAATGGGTTAGGCCATTGATGCAAAGCAACCGGCACTCTGACTTATGTTTTTATAAATATATTACTTAGCACTGTGTTTAAGTGAATTTACATGAATAGATTTTTATAAAAAAAGAAAAAGAAAACACAGAACACATTATTCTAACAACAAAAATGGCTAAGAAAGGCAAAGACATGTCTCATGGTACCATTTAAATTTGATGTACTTTCTCTAGAGAAATAGTTGTAAGAAGGGTAGATATTACTTCTTAGAAACAATATTATTGCAGAATATTTCAGAGTTTGGACTCTGCATGGAGACTTTATAGATAGATACATCAATGCATATAATATAGATATATATCAATGGCAAGGATAATAATGATTACAACAGCAATGAAAGAGTAATACCTTGACAGTGCTAGGTGAAGGAAAAAAGCAATAAAGTATGAGACAGGGGCTATGTTTTTCCACCATACAAAAAACAAAAGAGGGAATTGTTGGGCCCTGCCATGTGCCTGAGGCCCAGTGCAACTTCCTGAGCCTGACTAGAAGTAGATCCATCAAGCTACTTCCGCGTAGCAACGACTCAGCAAGGCCCGGCCTGAAACTGCCTCTACCTAGATACAGCCAATGTGGTACCATGCCATTGGCCCAACCCTGTCACGCACCTCTTCCCCCGCCTTCTTTCCCCGCCCCTTCTCCAAAATAAAAAAAAAAAATAATAATAAATATTAAAAAAAAAAAAAAAAAAAAGAATGGAAAAGATTAAATACCATACCTGGAGAGGATTTTAAAACTAGAGTACCTTTGGAGAGTGGAGGCTAGCTAGAGTTTGTATATGAATTGTTAAAAGCATGAATAAAACAAAAAAGTACATTTTATTCTACTGTATAGTTAAAATGATTTCATGACTATGTTTATGTTATGGATTATAGTGAATTTTTTAAATATTCCATGGACTAAAGGTATTGTACAAAGCTTTTGTTCATTGGAGTCTTGAAGATGGAAGGTCACTGGCTCAGTGTTCGTAGCTCAGTGGTTAGGGCACGAGTCACATACACCAGGGTTGGTGGGTTTGAACCCTGCCCAAGGCCAGCTAACCAACATTGACAGCTACAACAAAAAAATAGCTGGGCATTGTGGCATGCACCTGTAGTCGCAGCTACTTGGGAGGCTGAGGCAAGAGAACTGCTTAGAAACCAGAGTCTGAGGTTTCTATGAGCTATGACACCATGCAACCCTACAGAGTGTAACAAAGTGAGGCTCTGTCTCAAAAAAAAAAAAAAAAAAGAAAGAAAGAAAGAAAAAGAAAAGATGGAAGATCACATATTTCAATCATATTTTTAATGATTCACTTCCAAGCTGGGTCTCAATTTGTGCATAAAGACCTGCAGAGTAACTTCCAAGACATTGTTTTTAGCCAAATAGTTTTGTAAAGTGGTCTTTACAGCAATGTTTCACCTATTGTAACATATTACACTAGGTGTCACTAGGTTTATAGAAAGAAGAAAAACAGAAAGAAACCAGACATCATTTTTCTCTTGTACCATACTCCTCTCTTATGAAGATTTCTTCCTGATGCTAAAATATTACTGAGGATTTTAAAGGAATATTAGCCTATTTTATGATAAGCAGCATTAACAACTAGAAAACACCATCAGTCTAAGCATCAGTTTTGAGCACGTAGTTAAGAAAAGGAATAACAAGAATCAAAGTCATGGAGTTGTGTGAGTAGAAGTGAATTTATGCAATCATAATTCAAACCTCATTTCTTTTGCATTTCTATATTTAATTTCAAAGGGACATATTTTACTATTGCTATTTATTATTTTTAATATTTTGAGGATACATATTTATGTATTTCTTGTTTATCTGTTATTCTGTAAGGTTATTGTCTTATTATTTCACTATTCATTTTATACAATGTATTTGCATTATTTTGTAGAATATATTTAAAATTACCAAAAATACAATTATTAACTTATTTTACAGAACATTTTCATATATTTTTCTCACATGTCCACTTCCTTCTTTTTCAAGATCGAATATAACACATTTTATGTATCTGCTATACTATCATCCATTTATCTTTTAATAGACAGGTACATCTTTGTAATTGTGGCCAATGATATAATGAACATGGGATTCCAAATATATATTTGACATATTGATTTCAATTGTTTTTTTAAAAAACAACTAGATGTGATATTGCTGATTCATGTGTTGATCCTATTTTTAATTTTTGAAGAAACTGCATATCACTTTTTATTGGTTGCACTATTTTACTTTCACACCAATAGTATACAAGGATTTCAGTTTATCAAAATCAACACTTACAATCTTTAAGTATATAATCACTTATAATGGCATTCTAATAAGAGTGTTTTATTGTGCCTTTAATTGGCATCAACCATGTTTTACTCACTAGCAATGACTTATCCAACATGGAAATTAAGGAAACAATTCCATGTCTAACAGCATCAAAAAGAATAAAACACTTAGGAATAATCTTACTGAAAGAAGTGAAAGATTAATACACTGATAACTCTGAAAACATTGATGAAGGAAATTAAACGTGAGTGACTGGAAAGACATACACATTCATGGCCTGGAAGGCCTATATGTCAATAAAATGTTATACAACCTGAAGCAATATACTTAGTTCATTCTCTATCAAAAATTCTAATGTGTTTTTATAGATAGGAAGAAAATAATAAAATTGATAATATATGAAAACACAAAGGATCTCAAAAACTTGAGAAAAAGAACAAAGCTAAAGGCATCACTCTTTGTGATTTCAAAATACATGATAACACTACAGTAATTAAAACAATACAGAATGGCATAGAGAAGGATGTATAGACTAATATAACAGAATGGAGAGCTCAGAAATAAACCCACACATGTATGATTGACTGATGCTGGGCAACAGTGCTGAAAATACACAATAAAGGAAGGATAGTCCCTTTAATAAATTGTGTTGAATGACCACATGTAAAACAATGAAATTTAACTATTATCTCTTCCCATAAACAAAAATTAATTCAAAACACATTAATAACTTAAGCATAAGACTTGAAACTGTAAAACACCTAGAAGAAAAATTAATAAAAATTTTCATAATATTGGTCTTGGCAATGATTTTTTTGATGTGATGCCAAAGCACAAACGAGTAAAGGAAAAATAGGCAAGAAGCATGATGTTGAACTGCAAAGCTTGTGCATTATGAAGAGAATAATGAATCAAGTGAAAAAAACAACCTAGAGAATGGGAAACATTTTCAAACCATTTATCTGTTAAAGTCTTTATAGCTAAAATATGAAAGGAATTCAAACTACTCAATTGTGTAAAAATAACAAATAACTTAATAAAAAATGGACAAAAGACTTGAATAGACATTAATTCAAAGGAGGCATAAAAATGATCAACATGAAATTATAATAAATAAAAATACATTTTGAAATGACATGATTGGGGAATGACTTTGGAACTTGAATAAATATAATCCCAGGGTGATTTAATAAATGTTCCAACTTAAAGAAATAAAACTATCTGGTGGAAGGAGAGATGTAGCTTAAAATCAAAGAAAATTATGTTATTATGATTTAACATTTATAGATTTATTATGTGTCCTTGGGATTAGAATAAATGCACTTTATAGTTCAGATATAGAATTCTGTATCTATATGTTCACTTTCTTTTCACACATCAAATAAAATTTCAATAACTCATCACAAATTTCTTAGGTATTTTAAAGGAAAAGAAAATCATATATGATGTTATAGAAAGGAAAATATAAATAAATTCTATAGATATAATCCCCCATAATAATGTATTCATAATATTATTTGTGGGGATTTTAGGAGTAAAAATTGAGTCAAAGGAATAAAAAGCAACGACTCCATTCATTTAAGGTCGTTGTATTTTGTAACTGATACACTTTAAAAAAGAAATAGTTTGCATTCGGTTCAGTAAACTTTCAAACAAGAGTTTTATTTTGACAACAATTTTTTATAGTACCCCCTAATCTATTTATTGTACAAATAGACAAAGGCGACTATGCCTGCAAGCACTGATAACTCATATTGAGACCACTTCTCCTTTTGAATAACAAACTAAAAACTACAATAACAGGACCAAATGCACCACACCTACACACAGCCAAACACACACACTGAAAACTGACAGAGCAAAGGCAGACATCAAGATATTTTCTTCTTTATTTTATTAACGTGGTTAGTGTAGTTTGTGGAGCCATGATAAAAAAAAAAAAGAACAATCTTAATATAAAACATATCTTGAAAGGTTTGAATATCTTCTTAAATGGAAGAGGCATTACTTTCATTGCTTAATGTTTCCATCTATATTTGTAAGGATGAATTGTCTGAATATTACTTTAGAATGTTAGTTTCACTGTTTTTTCCCTTTCAATTTCTATCTTAAAGTGGACATCTCCTCATGCCATTGACCCTCAAGATACACAGAATAAATGACTTCTCTGCAGTGACCAGCATATCTCACTTTTTATTGCCACCAGCCAATATTTATCAAAAGTTCTATTGAAAGACAAAATATTTAGAAGCGACTACTTGAAAGGCAACTGGGGCACATGGATTTAACACATGTAAATATATATTTGAATAGTACAGTCTCCTTGACTCCATAACTACTGTCCAATGGAACTTTTCTCCTGAATTATACCTTGTAGTAATGATATATTGAGGAATATAAGAAAATAAAACTTATAAAACTCAGCTTTGCCATCTTATGTAGAAAGATATCAAGCTTAATTTATCACAAAATCACTCTTTCTACAAAAATAGACTTGAAGGACCAAATATGACTGATTTTTATGTTTATAATGTTATAAATGCCCTGTGCCACCTTTTTGCCCTCATTTCTCTAAAAGAAAACCTACAGATGCACAAAATATTGTGGTAAAATATTGATGTTTTTTCAGTTTATTTTATTTTATTTCTGGTTTTATTTTGACAGTTGTCAAAAGTTTGTCAGATTGTCTACTCTATTATGAAATCTAAGCTATAATATTTTGGGGAAATTATGAGGATATTAAATACAGGGAAGTTAAGTAGGATTTGTTCAGTGTTAGGGTTATTTAGGTTAGTGTTATCTGGGATAAAATTTAGGCTGTTTTTTAAAAATCTAGCCAGTTTGAACAATGTACTTAATGTTACAGAGATAAGAAGCTTTATATTGTTTGAAGAGCCGTGTTTGAAAAGAATGACAATACACACTATTTGTAGATGTTATATATATTTACCATTGTGAGAGAAAAATACAACCATTTAAATCATATTAATGCATATTAAGAACCATGAAATACAAAGAAATCAATATAAAAGCTTTGTCTTGTTCTAAATTTTACAGATTAGTACTTATGGGAAGTAAAGTCTGACAGCAGATTACAGTGTCACACATAAATCCACCGTCATTCCCAATAGACCTTCAAAATTAGAGCTAACATTGATCATTCTAAAAAATTAGAAATAATTTTAATGGCTTGTATATATTTTTATAACACTAATGTATATGGTAGTATCTCTAGGTATTGTCAATAAAGTAAAATATTTATCATTGAATGTATAGATAAAAAATAGTACACTTCATCCCAAAATATTCTATTATAATTTATTTTTTAAGCTAGAGTCTTTCTCTGTTGCCCCAGGTAGAGTGCCATGTTATCATATCTCACACAGCCTCAATCTCAAGCTTGAGCAATCCTCTTGCCTCAGTATTCCAGTTAGCTGGAATGACAGAGGCTGCCACACCCCTCTTTTTCTCTCCATTCAGTAGAAATGAGGTCTCCCACTTGCTCAGGCTGGTCCAGAAACTCTGAGCTCAAGCAATTCACTCACCTCAGCCTCCCAGCGTGGTGGGATTACAGGCATGAATCGCTTCACCCTGTTTATGTTATAATTTTGTTTTTGAGAGATGACTAATCTGCTTTCATTGATTATTTGATCTTACTGTAATGTAAATTTTTTTATTATCTCCTTTCACTCAGGATAGCTATTTTACGTTCTTGCACACTGTTGCTTATAAAAATAATTCAGTCCTTTAGATTGGTGAGTACATTTTATTGTAGTATTGAGAGGATAATATGTCTATCCATTCAGCTGTAAGTGGATATTTGAGATATTTCTCATTTTTAACTATTGGATCCCACAAGTTTTGATATACTTTGTTTTCGTTTTGGTTTATTTCAGGGTACGTTTTCTCTGAAAGAATAGATTATTTTAAAGTGTGTTATTTGATTTAAACTTTCAGATAGTTTCTAAATCAATCTATTATTCTCATAAAATATACTTTCATGATTTGAAAACAATTAAATTCATTGAAAATTGTTTTAAAGTCTAGTATAGAATATTTCTTAGTAATCATTTCATGATTATTGCAAAAGGTATGCATACTTGTGTTCAGGAATGTTCTCCAAATGTAAGTTATGTAGCCAATCTAACAGCAAGACACATTGATTTTGCATATAAAATATATTTCTTATCCAGTTTGTTTTTATGCTTTATCTTCATTCCCTTAGTTCTGACAATTTTGTGGTGATCCTGGACCCAGAAATGCATATATTATCTCTCATAACTCTGCTTTCCTATTGCCACATCTCCCAAACCATTCTTCCTACAGCATTAAAGATAACCTTAAAATAACATTGACTTTCTAAAAACACTTTAATAACTTTATTGCACTTACTAATATCTATACTCTTTATAATAGTTGGTATATATACATACACACACACACACACACACACACACACACACACATATATATATATATATATATATATATATATATATATATATATTGCACATTGCCTGATGCACTGATGCTGTTAGATAATTATTTCATATATGTTCTGGGTCTTATATAATGTTGTTTTGTTTTGTTTTGTTTTTGTTTTTTATTGTTGGGGATAAATGGAGGGTAAAATAAGCCAGGTTACACTGATTGCGTTTGTTAGGTAAAGTCCCTCTTGCAATCATGTCTTGCCCCCAGAAGGTGTGGCACACACCAAGGCCCGACCCTCCTCCTTTCTTCCCTCTCTCTGCTTTTTCTTCCCCCCCACATGACCCTAATTGTCATTAATTGTCCTCATATCAAAATTGAGTACATAGAATTCATGCTTCTCCATTCTTGTGATGCTTTACTAAGAATAATGTCTTCCACTTCCATCCAGGTTAATACTAAGAATGTAAAGTCTCCATTTTTTAAAATAGCGGAATAGTATTCCATAGTATACATATACCACAGCTTGTTAATCCATTCCTGGGTTGGTGGGCATTTAGGCTGTTTCCACATTTTGGCAATTGTAAATTGAGCTGCAATAAACAGTGTATTACAAGTGTCCTTATGATAAAAGAATTTTTTTCCTTCTGGGTAGATGCCCAGTAATGGGATTGCAGGATCAAATAGGAGGTATAGCTTGAGTGCTTTGAGGTTTCTCCACACTTCCTTCCAGAAAGGTTGTACTAGTTTGCAGTCCCACCAGCAGTGTAACAGTGTTCCCTTCTCTCCATATCCACACCAGCAACTGCAGTTTTGAGATTTTGTGATGTGGGCCATTCTCACTGGGGTTAGATGGTATCTCAGGGTGGTTTTGATTTGCATTTCTCTAATATATAGGGATGATGAACATTTTTTCATGTTTCTTAGCCATTCATCTGTCTTCTTTAGAGAAGGTTCTATTCATGTCTCTTGCCCATTAATATATTGGATTGTTGGCTTTTTCATGTGGATTAATTTGAGTTCTCTATAGATCCTAGTTATCAAGCTTTTGTCTGATTCAAAATATGCAAATATTTTTTCCCATTGTCTCTTTGCTTTGGTTGTTGTCTCCTTGGCTATACAGAAGCTTTTCAGTTTAATGAAGTCCCATTTGTTTATTTTTATTGTTGTTGCAATTGCCATGGCAGTCTTCTTCATAAAGTCTTTACCCAGGCCAATATCTTCCAGTGTTTTTTCTATGCTTTCTTCAAGGATTTTTATTGTTTCATGCCTTAAATTTAAGTCCTTTATCCATCTTAAATAAATTTTTGTGATTGGGGAAAGGTGTAGGTCCAGATTCAGTCTTTTACATGTGGATATCCAGTTCTCCCAATACCATTTGTTGAATAGGGAGTCTTTTCCCCAAGGTATGTTCTTGTTTGGTTTATCAAAGATTAGGTGGCTATAAGATGTTGGTTTCATTTCCTGGTTTTCTATTCGATTCCAAGTGTCTATATCTCTATTTTTGTGCCAGTACCATGCTGTCTTGACCACTATGGCTTTGTAGTACAGACTAAAATCTGGTATGCTGATGCCCCCAGCTTTATTTTTATTGCTAAGGACTGCCTTAGCTATACAGGTTTTTTTCTGGTTCCATACAAAATGCTGAATCATCTTTTCCAAATCTTGAAAATACGATGTTCATATAATGTTTAATAAAGAACATATGTACTAAAAACTATATTTATTTTGACAATACTGACTATACAGTTCACAAGTATAATGACAAAAAAAGTATGACTTTAGTTTTTTTTTTTAATTTTCTTTATACATGTACATGTGTTTATTTGGTTTCCACTTTTTGCTTTCACAAAATTAAAGAGGCTTAAAATTTAATAACAATGACAATGTTTAAGACAAGAACTAGAAACAAAAACCTCGTAAAGAGTGGTGAATGAAGATATATACATTTGGAAAAGAAATAGATGAAAGCATATGTCTTCATCTATTTCGAAGTCTGTGTAGTTTTAATGATGCCACATGCCTCCAAGCTCGGCTGTGCACTACTCTTCCATACATCTAATATACATAAGGTAAATAGTTCAGTTAAAAACTAAAGCAAAATTTAAATATCCCATGTTATGGTCAATAATATATTTGCTGATATTGTTACTCAAAAAGTTATGTATGTTATAGCCTAATTTACCTAATGCATTAGGTATATTTTTAGACACTATATATATGTATATATATAAATACATATATTTTTTGCATTTCCTCCCCTTCATGTAATAATAGCTTTACGTACGTTGACTTACTGACCTCACAGCTCTGGTTTTTTTTAGGACACATTAAAATTTGCTTTAAAACTATATATATATATATTTTTTTTTTTTTTTGAAATCTTCCATTTAATTTTTTTTTATTTTTACATATACATGTGTTTATTAGGTTTCCATATTTTGCCTTCACAAAATTGAAGAGGCTTAAAATTTAATAACAATAACAATGTTTAAAATAAGGATTAGAAACAAAAACCTCATAAATAATGAACAAACATAAATATATTCAGAAAAGAAATCAGAGAATTGCTGCATCAAAATATTAAGCAATAATAATAATGCAAAGAAAGTAACACTCACATTGTCAAATAAGAGTATGTTTATTATAGAATGCTTTGACTCGGAAATTCAGTATGGAGTCATAAGTTAACTTCTTATTTTTTTTTAAGTCTCAAAAAATAGACAACTAATATTTATAAATAAAAGTAAAAGATAATTTCAAAAAACAGATCATGCCAAATCTTATAGACAATAGAAAAAGAAGAAATACTTCAAAATCATTCTACTTGATC
>CAUYPK010008426.1:0-20872 GCA_963574355.1 Loris lydekkerianus | reverse complement strand
TCACTTTGGCCTCCTAAAGTACTGGGATTAGAGATGTGAGCCCACATTAGAGATGTGACTGTACCTGGCTCCAGTCACTGGCTTTCTTATTGTTCTTTGAACACACCAGACTTGTTCCCCCGGCTTGGAACTTTTCACTTGTTCTTCCCTCTGCTTCTAATGTCCTTCCTTCAGATCTTCTCAGTCCTGTTCAGTGTCACCTACCCAGAGAGACATTCCTTGTTCAAAGGCCTCCTGGTTGCCCCCATCCATTGAGTCATGGGCCTGTTCCTAAACCAATCACAAGAACACGGAATTACTAAAACTAGCAAAGACTCGTTGTCTGGGACCAAACTATTATATTACCTTGTTTTATTTTCTTCATAGCACCTGTCAGTAGCTGAAATTATTATATAGTTGTGTATGTTCACTTGCTTATTGCCTGTCCTCCCTCCATAGGATGTAAGTTTGATGAGAGCAGGAATTTATTTGTTTTCTTTTTCTTTGTCACTCCAACATCTAGAACAAGGCCTGATATGGGTCAGGTGCAGTGGCTCACGCCTGTAATCCCAGTACTCTGGGAGGCTGAGGCAGGTAGATTGCCTGAGCTTAGGAGTTCAAGACCAGCTTGAACAAGAGAAAGACCCCATCTCTAAAAACTAGCCAGGCATTGTGGTGGGTGCCTATAGTCTCAGCTTCTCAGGAAGCGTAGGCAAGAGAATCGCTTGAGCCCAAGAGTTTGAGGTTGCTGTGAGCTATGATGCCACTGCACTCTATCAAGGGTGACAAAGTGAGATTCTGTCTCAAAACAAAAACAAAAATAAATAAGGCCTAATATATAGTATGTGTTCAATAAACATTGGTTGGATGAACCACTGACAAATAGCAATGACATAGCACTCTGGACTTATCTGTTACCTGATTTATCGCATAATACTGTAATTACTTCCTCACACACACTCCCTTTTGAGTCAAGGCCAAGACTATATCTTTTTTTTTTTTTTTTTCTTTTTTTCTTACTTTGCACAATGTCTGGCATCTAGTTGATGAGCCATGCATTTTTTTTTTTTTTTTTTTTTGTAGAGACAAAGTCTCACTTTATCACTCTCAGTAGAGTGCCATGGCATCACACAGCTCACAGCAACCTCCAACTCTTGGGCTTAGGCGATTCTCTTACCTCAGCCTCATGAGTAGCTGGGACTACAGGCGCCCACCACAACGCCACGCTATTTTTTTGTTGTTGCAGTTTGGCCAGGGCTGGGTTTGAACCTGCCACCCTTGGTATATGGGGCTGGTGCCCTACCCACTGAGCCACAGGCGCCGCCCCATGAGCCATGCATATTGAGGAATGAATAAATGAAAGCAAGAAAGAGGCTGTGAATGTATGTGTTTATGAAACATGTGTTCCAGGATATCAGAAGGTGAAGAAGGAGGGTGGTGATTATAGAAAGAAGACCATATGCTGAGTAAAGCATGAGATCTTTGGATCCAAGGATAGGGCAAGTGAGATCTGGCTGAGATCAGGATATCAGGCAGGAGGCTTAGCTGGAGAGAAAGATGCAGGGAACTGGGAAATCCTTGAAGAGAAGCTGCAAAGTCTATATTTGGTAAATCAATAGGACCTTGGGTTACTTGGGCAAATTTTCTTTTATTATTTTCTTATTTTTTAGTTTAGTCTCCTTAGAGAATGTCAAAAATTGCCAGCACCAACTACATTTCAAGTCATCAAGGTGGGGAATTGGGAAAAGTTCTCAGTTAGCAATAATTGTGCCTCAGATAAACCTCATTGGCTATAATATTGTTATAGCACAAAGCTCTTGGTACATTTTTCTTTCTTCTGAGACAGAGTCTCAAGCTGTTGCCCTGGGTAGAGTGCTGTGGTGTCATAGCTCATAGCAATCTCCAACTCTTGGGCTCAAGCAATCCTCTTGCCTCAGTTTTTCTATTTTTAGTAGAGATGGGGGTCTCACTCTTGCTCAGGCTGGTCTTGAACTCCTGAGCTCAAGCAATCTACCCACCTCGGCCTCCCAGAGTTCTAGGATTACAGACGTGAGCCACTGCGTCCGGCCTTCTTGAGTACATTTTTCAATGACTTTCTCCCATTGCTTTAGAAAGGAATCCTTAATTTTCCCCAAAACTCTGAGAACCAAGCTGGCTTCAAGTTCCATTCCTAATCACATTTTGCTAGTGTCACACAGTTGGAGTAAGAGAAAAATCAAACATTCCTTTTAAATAAAATGCATTCTAGTTTTGCCCCTAATGAGTTATGTTCAGAAGGGAAAAGGTAGCATCAGTAGGAGGCAAAGGAGATTTTTCTTTTAAGCCAGTCAAATTTAGCAGTGGGGGATTGAATACCAATTTTAATGATACTAATG
Source organism: Loris lydekkerianus (assembly GCA_963574355.1). NCBI lineage: Eukaryota > Metazoa > Chordata > Mammalia > Primates > Lorisidae > Loris > Loris lydekkerianus. The sequence goes on along the minus strand of CAUYPK010008426.1, from coordinate 18,518 downwards.
TTATTTATTTATTTATTTTTAGAGACAGAGTCTCACTTTGTCACCCTAGGTAGAGTGCCGAGGCATCAAAGCTCATAGCAACCTCCAGCTCTTGGGCTTAGGCGATTCTCTTGCCTCAGCCTCCCAAGTAACTGGGACTATAGGTGCCCACCACAACACCCGGCTATTTTTTTGTTGCAGTTTGGCCAGGGCTGGGTTCAAACCGGCCACCCTCGGTATATGGGGCTGGCGCCCTACTCACTGAGCCACAGGCACTGCCCTAATGACACTAATGTTAATAAGCTCTGATAACCCACTACCATAGGACTAGCCAGAATTTTTTCTTTTTTGGGACAGAGACTCAAGCTGTCCCCCTGGGTAGAGTGCCGTAGCATCACAGCTCACAGCAACCTCAAATTCTTGGGTTTAAGCGATTCTCTTGCTTCAGCCTTCTGAATAGCTGGGACTACAGGCGCCCACCACAACACCCGCCTATTTTTTTTTTTTTTTTGAGACAGAGTCTCACTATGTTGCCCTCAGTAGAGTGCTGTGATGTCACAGCTTTCAGTAACCTCAAACTATTGGGCTTAAGCGAGTCTCTTGCCTCAGCCTCCCAAGTAGCTGGGGCTACAAGCACCCATCACAATGCCTGGCTATTTTTTGTTGCGGTTGTTGTTGTTGTTGTTGTTTTTGAGACAGAGCCTCAAGCTGTCACCCTGGGTAAAGTGCTGTGGCATCACAGCTCACAGCAACCTCCAACTCCTGGGCTCAAGCGAGTGTCCTGCCTCCACCTCCCAAGTAGCTGGGACTATAGGCGCCCGCCACAATGCCCAGCTATTTTTTGGTTGCAGCTGTTATTGTTGTTTGGCAGGCCCGGGCTGGATTTGAACCCCGCCAGCTCAGGTGTATGTGACTGGCGCCTTAGCCGTTTGAGCCACAGGTGCCGAGCCATCATTCTTGTTTAGCTGGCCCGGGCTGGGTTCGAACCCGCCAGCCTAGGTGTATGTGGCTGGTGTCATAACTACTATACTACAGCCGCCAAGCCTGCCCGGCTATTTTTTTGTTGCAGTTGCCCTTGTTATTTTAGTTGGCTGAGGCCGGGCTGGAACCTGCTAGCCTCCGTACTTGTGGCTGGAGCTGTAACCACTGTGCTATGGGCACCAAGCCATTTAAATAATTATTAAACTCATTTTTTTACATATACACAAATGCATAAATACACACATACCCAAAGATACACATACTCAGATAAAGCATACACAAATACACACAAACATTCACACCCAAACATATACAATAATACATGCCTAACACCCTGAGTTTTATTCTGTCACCCTGGTAGAGTGCAGTGGCTTCATCATGGTTCACAGCAACCTCAAACTTTTGGGCTCAAGCAATCCTTCTGCCTGAGCCTCCTGAGTAGCTGGGACTACAGATGCCTGCCATGACACATGACTAGTTTTTCTGTTTTTAGTAGAGACAGGGTCTCACTCTTGCCTCAGGCTGGTCTTAAACTCCTGAGCTCAAGGGATCCACCTATCTCTCCTCCCCAGAGTGCTAGGATTATACGTGTGAGCCATCTGCCTGCCCCCTAAAGTCTTTGTTAAAATAAAATATGGTCAGAAGGCATTTGCAAAACCTATGTCCCAGGGAACAAAATCACAATTTACTTGTGGAAAACAAATAAGTATTTAAAAGAGTTTCTTTTTTACTAATAACTTGCGAGAGGATGAAAGGGACAGGACGGAAGCCGGTCCCCTGCACACTGTCCTGTGTGGAAGTGCCTGAGACCCAGGGTGCAGTCCGTGGCTCCACGCAGCCTCAGCCTGGAGCTGGTGCTCAGGGGTGGGCACAAAGGCCAGGGACACTAGCAGTCAACACAAGGCGGACTTGAGGAAGTTGGTGAGGGGGACAGAGAGCAAAGGCTGCGAGGTAGAAAGAAGTAAACCAGACAGGACAGTCACACATCTGGAACCAGTGGGGAGGAGCTGACCTCAGTGGGTCAGGAGTCTGTCCTCTCTGGGACATGGTTGCTGAAGAGACTCGGAGTTTCAGGCGGCAGCAGTCAGGTGGGAAATTTGCTGAGAAATACTCAGCGGTTAGACACCTAAATGCAGAGGCCGTGGGAAAGGGAAGACCCTCTTCTGTCTGCGGAAGTTCCACGCCTGCCTACTTCCTCTTGACACCCTCGTCCCCTGCACAGGGTCCCCTCCTTCAGCTCAGGTGGAAATGACTGAGAAGTCCTTGCAGACTTACTGTCTAGGAGTATCTGCACCTTCTCAGGTGCTCCCTTCGCTCTTTCCTCCCCTCCCTTCTAAGGGCTAAATCATATTGTCTATCCAGACTCAGCGTAAAGGTGTCCTCCTCCAGGAAGACCTCCCTGACTTTCCGTACTCCAAGAGTTGAGGACTCCTCCTGTGGCTCCAGTGCTTTCTATAGCACTAATACACTGGCTCCAAGTGACCTGAGTGACCTGGCCCCTCACTAGGCTGGGAGCCCCTAGAAGGTGGGCTGTGTCTTGCCTCCCAGGGTACTTCCCAGTTCTGAGCTCAGGGTCTGAGACATAGTAATAAACTGTGAAGAAAAGGAGGATGGAAGGCCAGAGGAGCTTCACAAACTGTAGGTGTCAGGGGCGGGGGACGGCTTTTAGAGCGTTGTCCTTCTCCGGGATCTGCAATGTTAGAAAGGCTTTGTTTATGCTTCGTGAGATGGAGCTGGGAGATGAGGTGGTACTTCTAATGTCAGCAGTTGGTATGAGGGGTAAGCACTAGAGAGAGGAAAGGGATAGAGAAGATGAAATCCAGCCTAGCATGGTGGCTCATGCCTGTAATCCCAGCACTCTGGGAGGCTGAGGCAGGAGGAGCCAGACGGGAGGATCCCTGGAGCTCAGCAGTTCAAGACCAGCCTGAGCAAAGGAAGACCCCCATCTCTACCAAAAATAGAAAAACTAGCTGGGCATTGTGGCAGGTGCCTATAGTCCCCGTTACTTGAGAGGCTGAGGCAGGAGGATTGCCTGAACCCAGGAGTCTGAGATTGCTGTGAGCTAAGCTGAGGCTGTGGCAATCTAGCAGGGCCACAGAGTGTGACTCCGTCTCAAAAAAAAAAAAAAGAAGAACCTGAAATCTGATCCTTTGAATCCTATCTAGATTCTTCACTAGACTGCAGAAGTGAGTGAGAGGCGAAAGGAGCAGGAAGAGGAAGCTGAAAGAGCAGTAAGAATTTGGCCCTCACCACCCGTAATCATCAGTTGGAAAACCAGGAACAATAAGCCATTGGATTCTACTGAGGATCTATGTCATTCATTCCACAAATCTTTATCAAGCACCTGCTACATGCTGGGCATTGTTCTAGGTGCTGGGAAAGCAGCAGTGAAACAAATAAGGTGCTCACATTTTGAGGGGAGCAGGGCAGTAACTATATATAGTGTCAGGGTGATAGTATATTTTGTGGAAAAATACAGAAGGATAAGTGGGATTAGAGGCATGGGGTTGGCAGGGGACAGGATAATTCACATATGTTGGTGGAGAAGGCCTCTCTGATAAGATGACTTTTGAGTAGACGCCTGAAGAAAGCAAGAAGAAGCCAGTGGTATCTGGAGTGAGAACATTCCAGGCCAAAGGCATAGCAAGTGCAAAGGCCCTGAGGCTGGAGTGTGCTGGGCATTAGAAATTACAAGGACAGCTTGGCACCTGTGGCTCAAGTGGCTAAGGCACCAGCCACATACACCAGAGCTGGTGGGTTCGAATCCAGCCTAGGCCTGCCAAACAACAATGACAACTACAACCAAAAAATGGCTGGGCGTTGTGGCGGGCACCTGTAGTCCCAGCTACTTAAGTGGCTGAGGCAAGCTGTGACGCCATGGCACTCTACCCAGGGCAACAGCTTGAGGCTCTGTCTCAAAAAAGAAAAAGAAAAAGAAAGAAAGAAATCACAAGGAGTCCAGGATGGCTGTACAGAGGGAGGGAGGACAAAGGATGGCTGGAAAGGAGACCAGAGGGATGGTGGGGAACTGGGCCACTTAGTACCTAGTGAGTGACGTGGAAGGGACTTGAGAGTTCTACTCTGAGTGTGGTGGGAAGCCCTGACAGTTTAGCAGCAGAAGAGTACAGGAGGGACATGATTTGACTTAGGTTTTGATGGGACCCCTCTGGCAGCTGGTGTAGAATTGACTATAAAGGGAACAGGGTGGCATCAGGATACCCTTCAGGAACTGCTATTTCAAGAGCCTGGAGAAGAGAAGGCAATGGCTCGGGCCAGGAAAGTGGCAGGGGGGTGATGAGAAGTGGTGGCATCAGCATCTATGTTGAGGGCCGGAGTACAGGTTGGGAGAGAGAGAGGGCCCGAGGGTGACTACTGGGTCTTTGTCCTAAGCAACTGGAAGGGAGGAGGTAGGAAAGACTGGGTGTTAGGGCAGGTTTGTGGGGAAAAAATCAGGAGATTGGGACATGTTCTGAGATGGCTACTAGGCATTGGTATGGAGATGTGATATGTATTAGTTATCTATTTTTTTTTTTTTTTTTTTTTTTTGTAGAGACAGAGTCTTACTGTACAGCCCTCAGGTAGAGTGCGATGACATCACATGGCTCACAGCAACCTCTAACTCTTGGGCTTACGCGATTCTCTTGCCTCAGCCTCCTGAGTAGCTGGGACTACAGGCGCCCGCCACAACTCCCGGCTATTTTTTTGTTGCAGTTCGGCTGGGGCTGGGTTTGAACCCGCTACCCTCAGCATATGGGGCCGGCACCCTACTCACTGACGCCATTAGTTATCTATTGTTGAGCGGCAATTTATCCCAAAACTTAGCAACTTAAGACAATGCACGTCTATCATGTCATGGTTTCCGCGGGTCAGGCACCCAGGCACAGCTGGCTTGGTCCTCTGACTCAGGATGCTCAGGGGCTCTCACCTGTGGTCAAGTGTCAGCAGGGGCTGCAGGCACCTCAGGGCTTGACAGGTGAGAATCTGCTTCTCAGCTTACTCTCAGGGCTGCTGGTGAGATTCAGTTCCTCACATGCACTTGGCTAGCGACATCAGTTGCTGGCCACGGGGACCTTTCCATAAGGATACTTCCAACATGGCAGCTGGTTTCCCTCAGAGAGAGGGAGTAACGCTGAAGTCATCATCTGCTGTAACCTGATCTTGGAAGTGACATCTCATCCCTTTTGCTGCATTCCATTTGCTAGAAGAGGATCACTAGGTCCAGCCCATACTTAAGGGGAGGTAAGTAAACATTGTGACTATGGGTTGTCAGGGATCTTTAGGAACCATGTTAGAGGCAGTGTACCACCTCAAGGAAGCAAGTGGATGGCCAACCCAGAGTTCAAGGGCGAGGTCCAGGCTGGAGATGTACATGGGGCTTATCAGTGATGGGCCTAGACTGGGTGAGCTGGGAGCCAGTGAGACTGAGCCTGGGGCCACTCCAGCTGGGAGGTCAGATGGAGAGAGAAGCAGCCCCTGAGTCCCTCCTGGCAGCAGCAGCAGCAGCAGCAGCAGCAGCAGCAGCAGCAGCAGCAGCAGGAGATGGAGGGATCAGTTGGTCAAAAGCCAGAGATAGAACAGGTAAGTGGAGGTGCAGGACTGACCACTGGGTGGGGCCGTGTGGAGGTCACCTGCACAAGAGCAGTATCATGAAGTATTGGGGGATGAATCCCCCACTGGAGGGGGTTGCAGAGAGGATGGGGGTCGGGAAGTGTAGACAGAGGCAACAATGCTCTTGAGTCTTGATATAGAGGGGAGGAGCACAGTCTTAAATTTAAGTGTTTTAAATTGTCCCTTATCAAGTATTGGTGACCATTTTTTGAGCTGATCCTTGGAACACTTCTCCCTATGCTTCTGCTTCTTTTTTTTTTTTTTTTTTTCAGAGACAGAGTCTCACTTTGTCACCCTTGGTAGAGTGCTATAGCACCACAAGCTCACAGCAACCTCCAGTTCTTGGGCTTAGGTGATTCTCTTACCTCACCCTCCCAAGTAGCTGGCACTACAGGCGTCCATCACAACGCCCGACTATTTTTATTTTTGTTGTTGCAGTTTGGCTGGGGCTGGGTTTGAACCTGCTACCCGCGGTATATGGGGCTGGTGCCCTACTCACTGAGCCACAGGCACTGCCCTTCTTCTTCTTTTTTTTTTTTGAGACAGAGTTTAAAGCGTTGCCCTGGGTAGAGTGCCGTTGAGTCATAGCTTACCGAAACCTCCAACTCATGCTCAAGTGATCCTCAAACCATAAACTCTTGTTTTTCTATTTTTAGCAGAGATAGCTTCTTGCTTTCTGCTCAGGCTGGTCTTGGACTTGTGAGCTCAAGCAATGCACCCACCTTGGCCTCCCAGAGTCCTAAGACCTATGCTGCTTCTTCTTTTTCTTTTTTTGAAACAGAGTCTCACTTTTGTCACCCTAGGTAGAGTGCTGTGATGTAATGTGGCATCATAGCTCACAGCAACCTCAAACTCTTAGACTCAAGCACTCCTCTTGCCTCAGCCTCCTGAGCAGCTGGGACTACAGGTACCCGCCACAAAGTCAAGCTATTTTTAGAGATTAGGTCTCGCTCTAGCTCAGGCTGGTCTCAAACTCCTGAGTGCAGGCAACCCACCCACCTTGGCCTCCCAGCGTGCTAGGATTACAGGGTTGAGCCACTGCGCCTGGCCTCTCTTTACACTCCAATACGCAGGTCTATAGTCCCCCAACTTTCCCACCACAGTAACTCCAAATGGGAAGGGGGATCTGAACTCAGAAGTCTACCCATGTTTTATTTTTTGTGTTTTTAGTACTAATGAATCTCAGTCAACAAGCTATGCCTCGTGAGACTAGGGCAGAGATGCACACTATTAACTCCCAGTCATCAGTTTGAGGCTTCCCAAATTCCAAATCAACCACCTTTAGGGGATCTGGCTTAGAAGACAAACAGCCCTGAGCAAAAGCTGGTTGCTGACTGCCATCTTGTGGTCATTTTGGAAACTGACCCAGGTTTCCGTCAATCCTCAGAGCAGGGGTGGCGAACAAGTTCGACACAAAGCCAAAATTTTAAACTGTGAGAGTCAGAGAGCCACACCACACAGTGACCTGCCAAAACAGACAAACACTCACACAAAAGCATATAATTTTAACAATAATATATTAAACACATAATATAATATGTTCAGTCAGGTGTTTTTTGTTACCTTGTTCGCCACCCCTGTTCTGGGTGATCCGTCTGGTGGACAAGGAGCAGGGTGACATGGCAGCACGTTTTGCTGTCTGGTTTCTCCAGCTGCCACGCTTTCTCTGGTCTTACTCAGCTGCACATCACTCAGAATTTTGAGAGTGATTTTTTTATGTAGTAGAATAGATCCCTTTTTAAAAATTGCTTCTGGTTTTGTAATATTCTTAAGAAGGCACTTCCCAAGCCTACATTATGCTATAAATTCTCTCATGGTTTTCTCTTTGATAGAAATAATATGAAGAGGCTCCCACCTGATTTATTTGAACATGATTTCTGGTTATTCTGGCTCCCCTGAATCATCCATCTTCCCCCAATGATGTGATATTTTGGCTGCATCTTAAAAAGAAGACTCTTTTTCACTTCAAATGAGTATACCTAATTACACTTTCTACTTGATATATCCTAGACTGTCAATTCATAATATTTTGGAGTTGCTCATTGTCATGTATCCAATTTGCCAATGAGAAGAGTTAAAAACTGAGACATCTAAGTCTAGACACACCCAGTCACAGTCTAGGTGGGTCCTGAACCATGGAACGTCAGGGGGAGCTGTTGGAAAAGGAATTCAGAATTTGGAGGTTGTTATGGGTTGAATTGTCCCTGCTGCCTTCAAATTCATATGTTAAATTCTTAGCTTCTAGTACCTCAAAATACAACTGCATTTAGAGATAGAGAGGAAGCAAAATGAGGTCAGGAGGGTGGGCTAAATCAGTGTGACTGGTGTGCTTATGAGAAGTCAGGAGACAGACAAGGCCAGTGGGAAGCCCCTGTGAAGGCACAGACAGAAGACAGTGATCAAGAAGCCAGGGAGAGACGCCTTGGACGAAACCAGCCTGGCTGACACCTTCATCTCAGACCTCTGGCCTCCAAAACCATGGGAAAATAAATTTCTATTGTCCAAACCACCCAATCTGTGGCACTTTGTTATGGCTGCCCTAGCTAACTGACACAGAGGTGCACAGAGCTGGCTGAGTCAATGAGAGGCCTTTGGTTGCAGGTCTTAGGAATCTGGTTAGGGCTAGTGTTCTGGGTCACGTCCACTGGGCTCCTCTAGAGAGGTCTGAGTACAACAGATGTTTCGGGAGTGCTTCCAGGAGCAACACCCTCAATGGTGAAGGCAGCTGGGAGAGGCAGAGATGGAACTACGGTAGAGAGTAAAACCTCTGTACGGTGACCACCCAAGGGACTGTGACAAGCTGGGCAACATGTGGAGGTGCTCAACATAAGGAACTAGCCCCACTGTACTGATACACACATGAGGTGCCTGTCTTATCTATGAAAATAAGGTCACCTTAAGGAGGCAGTCAGTGTAGGGAAGGGGTCACCATGGAGCTTCTACTGCAGTTGCAACAGGGGCCTCAGTTGATGCTGGTGAAGCTCTGGAGTTGGGCGAGGGATAGACCTCTGTCCCTAACAGGCTGCCCCTTAGAAGAGGACCTCAACCTAATTGAGGAAGCTCCCTGTGGCTGAGGGCAGGTGCGAGGAGCCATGAGCAGCCAGTGCTGCTGGCTGCAGGAGAGTGAGTGTTCTGGTCGCAGAGAGATGTCTGAGTGTGCAGCCTGCAGCCCCCACACCACCTAAGCAGAGGGCATTTTACTGGAAGAATACAGGGAAGCTCACAGCACAGAAGGATGACCTGAAGATGAGGCCTCTGGAAAGACATGGCTCAGAGCAGCCATGGGGTTTCGAAGTCAGGAACAACTGCTGGAATGAATCAGCTCCAGCCTTAGTTACACCATCTCTCTCAAGATACAGATTCCCAGGAGAAAGAGTCTACAGGCCTTGACTTTGGTCACCTACTTGCTGTTTGGACAAGGGATGGCCCGGCGCTTGAAGAACAGTCCCTGGAAGTGTGCACATGATAGGAGAAGGGTGGTTCCCAAAAGACCAATTGTACTGTTATCGCTGGAAGAAAGAGGATGGGTACCAGGCAGGCAAAAACAGAATGTGTCCATTGAGCCCATGTCCATGGAAACCTTATTTTGGGTGTTCTTAAGCAAGCAGTTTGAACTTGTAGAACTTAGAACTGTAGAATGGAAATAATATCTACTTCAGTGATGTGGTGATGAGGTGCACACTACCCAGATCCCCCTCTGAGACCAGGGTACTCATTCTCCCTCTGCCAGCTGCCTGGCTGCTCCTGGTTCATGGCTGCGTCCATCTCAGCACCTCCCCTCAGCCATGAAGAGCTTCTTTTACTAAGTTGAGATCCTTTCCTGGGGGTCTGATTTTTCAGGCTTAAAAGATATGTCCATGTTTATCTATATGTAAGTGCATGCATCTGCACGCGTGTGTACACATACACTAGTCATGCATATACGTATTCGTGTGCATGCGCACACATGACATATAGATGTATGTGATTCCTATCTAATGAGAGCTGCTACTGACTCATATCCATGTCTCCTAGGACCTCGGTAAATTATCTTCCATCATTTGATCTTTTTTATTTTGAGACAGAGCCTCAAGCTGTCGCCCTGGGTAGAGTGCTGTCGCATCACAGCTCACAACAGCCCCCAACTCCTGGGCTCAAGCAATTCTCCTGCCTCCACCTTCCAAGTAGCTGGGACTATAGGTGCCTGCCACAACTCCTGGCTAATTTTTGGTTGCTGCCATCATTGTTGTTTGGCGGGCCCGGGCTGGATTCGAATCCTCCAGCTCAGGTGTATGTGGCTGGTGCCTTAGCTGCTTGAGCCACATTTGATCTTTACAAGTCATGCATCCCTCACCTCTGTCCTGAGAACGGAGGAGGAGGATTTCTTGTGTCTTTTGAGTGTGCTAATCCCCACACTCTAGAGCTGGAAACCCCCTTTGAGACGCCCTTTCTTGTGGTAGAACTGTGGAGGTGCGAAGTTTCACAATTCTAAAATCCTCACATTGGATGTGGGGGGAGGTGTGTGATTTTGCATACAGAAGAATAAATAAGTAATAGCTAGGAGTGGAACGAGAAAACTAAAAGGTGAGTTGCCCCATACGGCCTTTGCCCCCTGGAGTGTGTATGAGCAGAGCCTTCTTGAGTTTTCTCAGCGCCAGATGGAGGAGGTTAGAGGCAACGTGAGCCAGGACAAAGGACCGCTGCTGGATAAACGTCAGATGCCAGTGAAGCTCCAGAGGGGAGCTCGCGGTCCCGGTTCTTTCTTCACTGATTACAGGGAAAGACATTTATCCTGAGACCAGGCAGAGACGAAATGGGGGGTGGTGCTAAAGAAAGAGTGGGGTAGGGAGAGGGGGTTGGCATTTTCTCCCATACATCTATCTTTAAAAAGAGGTCTTATTCTGGCAAGCGTCAACTTCACTCCCAACACACAGCCTCTGAGAGGGATGGCTTCGATGGACGCTTCTCAGCTTGCAAATATTTTCTGTCTGAGGTCACACGAATAGCTGATACATCCATCTCACTGAAATAAATGCCATCATGGAGGTCTTCTTGTAGCTGTCAGAGGTTATGAGCAGTGTAGATGGAGTGGGATAATGACATCGCGACGTGATTGAAAGGGTTTAGGATGTGACTTCCTATTTGGTTCAGACAAAATAAAACCATTATCTGTGCTTCATCTTTTTTAAAGAGATTGTTTCCTGAGCTCTTTCGTGCTTACAGCCTGTTGCAGCACTGGAAAACAGTATTAGCCTGTCACAATTATAGATCAGTTCATCACCACAGTCATCCTCCAATCTCCTTGAACTCTTTCCAGAAGAAATGACTTTTCAAGGTCTATCTTATCCCCAGGTACTTTGCCTTTCAGAAAAGATGTGGCTGCAGTTATTCATTTAGCTGTAGAAAGACACCTGCCAGCACAGACCTGGCTCCCTGGGGAATTTGAAGGTAACCACCTATGAGAAACCGAGAATCCACTAGCTCATGGGGCAGCAGAAATGGGACACACAGATGTGTGGATGTGGTGGGTGGAGGTGTTGGCTAGAATGGGTTCTGGATATACTTGATGTGGAAGGGGTTAGTTTTTCCCAGTGCCCTCCTTATCTGTCACTAAGGCATGCCTAGGTCAGTAGGACATGCCTACTTATCTGTCACTAAGGCATACCTAGGTCACATGTGGCCAAGCCACAGTGAGGATGACAGGAGGGTTCTCAGGTCCTCCTCCCTCACACATTTTCATCCTTGCTAAACCAGGAAGCAATGTCACTCATGTCCTGGTCTCCTAATCCCACTTACTCAGCCACAGCCTGTCACCAGACCTACTATCTGATTTTTGAGTATCAGAATTTTAGCTCTACACTATGGGTCTTCCATCCCAAGTATTGTACAAGCAGCAGACTTCAACTCAGTGTCTCCCCCAGGAGTAGAAGAAAATCCAATGGCCCAGAATCAAAATACCTTTAATTCATTTCCATAAGTGAGTACCTCAAATGATAATAAACATCAACTTGTCCACTGATGGTGTTTTAAAACAACTATAGCAAAATATAACATAAAGTGTACCATTTTAATCATTTTAAGTAAACAGTTCAGGGGCATTAAGTACATTCATGTTATTGTACATCACTACCATCCATCTCCAGAACGTTTTCATCACCCCAGAGTAAAAGTCTGTACCCATGAAACACGAACTCTCCCTTCTCCCCCTCTGTTCTTGGTGATGGCCATTCTACTTTCTGTCTCTATGAATCTGACTATTCTCCATACCTCATACAAGAGGAATCATGCAGTATTTGTCTTTTTGCTTATTTCACTTAGCATAATGTCTTCAAAGTTCATCCAGGTTGTGGCATAAATCAGGAAGTTATTTATTTTTAATTCTAAATAATAGTCCATTGCATGTATATAGCACATTCTGTTTATCAGCTGTACTTCTAATGTGAACCAAGTTTTTGAGGATATGTGAATATTAGGAGTGTATAGCAGAACGGGTGTCCAGAAGGGAGAAAGGAGAATGAGTATGAGAATTAGGAATACAGAGAAAAACTAAAATAAATCAGGGAACTTCTAGGGGACTACTGACATTAGCATGATGATGATAATAATAACAGAACTGATGAAGGTAATGAACTCCAGTTTCATTACCAGAGGGCCAAACAAAAAATAAATAAATAAAACAAAGCAAAAAACAACAACAGAAAAGAAGATCCAATGATCATTTATCTGTCTTGCATCATAATATCTGCATTTACAACCCTACTCCATAACCAGGGACATTAAGTACACTCTACCTATCTAGCATAGATAGAAAGCAGTTCTACGTAGTAAAAATGAAAGTTTTAATTATATTTGAGAGAGGCTGAATGCTCTCCCCTTAACAACAGAAACTAAACTAATCTTCTCTTGTCATTTTCGTCCAATATTGTATTGGAGATTCTAGCCAGAAAAATCAGGCAAGAAAATGAAATACAAGGCAGAAATACTAATTACAGAAGACATGACCTTGCATGTAGGAGATGCTAAAGAATCCACTAGAAGAAGATAATGGTACTAATAAATGAATTCTACAAAAATGCAGAATACAAATTAGTGATGCGAAATCAATTGCATTGTTATGTCCCAGCAAGGAGCAAAACAAAAATGATTTTAAGATGACAAGTTCATTTTTCAAAAAGAAGAAAAGACTTAGGGATAAATGTGACAAAGTATGAAAGTTATACTCTCAAAACTACAAATTATTGTTGAAAGAAATGAAGAAGGTCCAAATAAATGGAAAGATGTCCCAATCATGAATAGAAAGAATAACAGAAGGAAATATAGATGATATAATAGATGAGATGTACTTCCCACACCAATAGAGATTCAACACAATCCTTATCAAAATCCCACTGACTTTATTGCAACAGTGGCCAAGCTGATCCTGAATTCATAGGAAAATCTAAAGGATACAGAACAGCCAAAACAGTGTTGAAAAAGAAGAACGAAAAATAGAGGACTCTTTCAATCATAAAGGAAAAAAAAAAATTAAAAAAAGAAAAAGAAAAATAGAGGAATCCTACTTCCCAATTTGAAAACTTACTGCAAAGCTACAATAATTAAGTCAGTGTGGTACCAGCACAGGGACAGACTTATCAATCTATGGAACAGAATTGAAATAAATTCTCTTTCTTTCTTTTCTTTTTTAGACAGAGTCTCACTCTATCATGCTCAGAAGAGTTCCATGGAATCATTATAGCTCACAGGAACCTCAAACTCTTGGGCTTGAGCAATCCTCTTGCCACAGTCTCCCAAGTAGCTGTGACTACAGGTGCCCAAAATGACACCCAGCTAGTTTTTCTATTTTTTGTAGAGATGGGGTCTCACTTTTGCTCAGGCTGATCTCAAACTCCTGAGCTCAAGCAATCCACCCACCTCGGCCTCCCAGAGTGCTAAGATTACAGTTGTGAGCCACCACCTCCCAGCCCAGAAATAGCGTCTTATATTAATATTAATATTTATGGTCAATTGAATTTCGACAAAGGTGCCAAGACAATTCAACAAATGGTGTGGGGGGAAACTAGATGTCCACATGCAAGAAAAGAAAGAAAGAAAGGAAAGAAGGGAGGGAGGAAGGAAGGAAGGAAGGAAGGAAAAGATTGGACTTCTTCTTCATAGCACATACAAAAATTAACTCACAATAAATCATGGGCCTAAATGCTAGATCCAAAAATTATAAAATTCTTAGAAGAAAACACAGGAGTAAATTTTTGTAGCCTTGGGTTAGGCAATAGCTTTTTTTTTTTTTTTTTTTTTTTAGTTATGCCTCCAAAAGCATCAGTGACAAAAAAAAAAGAAGAAAAGAAAGAAAGAAAATAAGACAAATTAGATTTTTAACAAAATTTAAAACTTTATGCTTTAAAAGATATTATACTGAAAGGAAAAACACAACCCACAGGATGAGAGAAAATATTTTCAAATATTTTTAAATCATATGTCTGTTCAGGAAATCTGGCAATAAATTCAGCAATAAAAAGAAAACCAAATTTAAATATAGGCAAAATGTCTAAATAGTCATTTCTTTAAGGAAATGTACAAATGTCTGACGTATACATGGAAAGATGATCAACATTACTCGTCATTAGAAAAATGCAAATTGAAAGCTCAATGAGATACTACTTAACACCACTAGCATGGCTATAATAAAAAGAGACTTACTATTACAGATACTGACAAGAATGTGAAAAAATTGAAGGGCAGCACCTGTGGCTCAAAGGAGTTGGGTACCGGCCCCATATGCTGGAGATGATGGGTTCAAACCGAGCTCCGGCCAAAAACTGCAAAAAAAAAAAAAAAAGAAAGAAAGAAAAAAATTGAAATGTCCACTCATTGCTGGCGAAAATGTAAAACTGGCCACTTTGGAAGATAGTTTGACAGTTTCTCAACATGTTAAATGGGGAATTACTGTGTGACCTGGCAATTCCACTCTTAAGTGGTATGAAGGTGTATGCCCACTGAAACATTTACACAGAAATATCCACAGCAGTATTATTTGATGGTAGCCAAAAAAGTGGAAATAACCCAAATATCCACAAGAGATGAAAGGATAAACAAAAGGCATTGTATCCATACAATGGAATAAGACTCAGTGGTAAGAAAAGAAGTGAAGTACCAATACACACTAATACAATGTGAATAAACCTTGAAAATGTTATGCTAAGGGAAAATATCCAGTCATAAATGATCTTCTGTTATACGATTCCACTTTTATGAAATGTGTTTAATAGTCAAATCTATAAATAGATTAGTGGTTGCCAGGGGCTTGAGGGAAGGGAGAATGAGAGTGACCAAAAATGGACACAGTTTTTAGGGGGTGATTAAAATGTTTTAAAAGTAGATAGTAGTGAAAGTTACACAATTCTGTGAGCATACTGAAAACCATTGGTCTGTACATATTGAATTGCTAAATTGTATAGTATATGAATTACGTCTCAATAAACTGCTAAAAGAACCCATAAAAACTATTTGTTTTGCTTTTGTTTTTAGCGTCACTGTTTGCCTTGCTAAGCTGGAAGTCAGTATTGAAGAGGAAGAGAGAGATAATCCAGTTCTTTAAAGAAGCATGCTAAATACTCGGCTTTAAATGATCCATCACTTGGGGATGAAGTGGTGCACAAAATAAATATGGAAATAAGCATTTTCCTCCATCTTTTGCTCAGCATGAACACATTGACTGGTATGGAAAAGAAAAAGAACATTTCAATAATGTTTGGCTAATGTATACACTGATATTTAACAGCACCAGGCAAAATTTCAGAGCATTGGATCTGGACACATACAGAAAGGCCCTCCAAATTAGCTGTCTAGTTGTGCTGCTATTCACCCCAAAGACAGTGAGGACATAAAGCACCAGGAGGGAAATAAGAAAAGGGGCTGTTTTAGATCCAACTTTGGAAAACATTATCCCCTGGTCAGGGACATAAAGCAGCAGAAATCCATACTTCGGCTGCTACATTATCCACTTAGCTGTAGCATACTTAGAAATACCAGATTCATTACCCACGGCACACCCTGTGCATCTTCTCCAAGACAAGAAAACAATTCTTTGTTTCATTTCTTGGCTCAAAGAAAGCAATCAGTTGTGCCTCATGTTTCATATGAAATTGCTCAAGTCCAAATAATCGGTGTCATTCAGTTACATTTGAACATTAATGTCCAACAAGTATCCATGTGGAACATCATATTTATCAGGCTAATGTTGAGAGCAATTTTTTTTTTTTTTTTTTTTTTTGAGACAGTTTCACTCTTGCCCAGGCTAGAGTGCTGTGGCATCAGCCTAGCTCATAGTAACCTCAAATTCTGGGCTCAAGTGATCCTTCTATCTCAGCCTCCTGAGTAGCTGGGACTACAGGCGCCTACCACAACATCCAGCTAATTCTTGTTTTTTTTTTTTTTGTTTTTTTTTTTTTAGTAGAAATGGGGTCTTTCTGTTGCTCATGCTGGTCTCAAACTCCTGATAGCAAAGTATTCTCTTCCCTCGTCCTCCCAGTGTGCTAGGATTACAGCACATGCCCAGAGTTGTTGAGACTGATTATATGTTTCATAATTAACATACTAGTCTTTATAGAAAAATTTCCCTTCTAGTGCTGATATGTTTGTCCAACTCAGTCTAAATTAAAGTGCTTCAAGAGGCAGAACTGTGTATTTTATTTTTTCAAATTCTTCTAACCCCATAGAACCTGGAATGAGGGCAGTCAAATCGGCATGCAATTAGTAAGTTGGAAAGAAATGGTACAGAATGGACCAGAACAATATACGTACAAAAACATAAAAAAGAAATGACAGAAGACACCTCTAAGAGACATACCAACAACGCTTGTTGGGATATTATCTTCCCCAGCAGCCTAAGGCAAGCTTCTGCTTATAGAAGTTCATCATAGTAGATGAGCAAGTGGAGTACCAATGTTCCAAATGGTACAACTTAGTATTGTTTTGTGAAATCAACAGTAAGGTTTGTTTTTATATTTACCTGAAGACTTCTAATTTTAATTTTTGGAATCTGCCTAAGATATCTTTAGGCTAATCATAAATTCTGACAAAGCTGAATTATTCAATGAGCACATTGGATATTTTTTCCTCCATTCTTGAGACACTTTACTCAAGAGAATATGTTCCAGGTCGCTCCATGTAAATATAAAAGAGGTAAAGTCTTCTTATTTTTTTAATTCTGCATAAAATTCCATAGTGTGTATTGAAACTTACTAAATGTAGAATATAAATGTTTTAACACAATAACTAAGTAAAAGCCAGGAAGGCTATGTTAACCATTGTGATAAAAATTTGTCAAATGCTATATAAAACCAATGTTGAAAAAATAAATACATAAATAACAAAATAATAGACAACAACAACAACAAGAAAAACAAAATAAATATTCCTTCTGTGCACATTTTCTTAAGTGTACTGATGATAAAGGGATGCTGGATATTATCAAAACATTTTTCTTGCATCAAGTGAGAGAATCATATGGTCTTTGTTTTTGATTTGTTTATGTGCTGAATTATATTTATAAATTTATTTATATTGAACCAGCATTGAGACCCTAGGATAAAACCCACTTTGTCTTGATGTGTAATTTGCTTAATGTGCTTCTGAATTATGTTTGTTAGAATCTTGTTGAATATTTTTGCATAAATATTCATAATTGATATTGCTGTATAATTTTCTTTTCTTGTTGGATATTTTTCTGGTTTTGGAATCAAGGTAATATTTGCTTGGGATACATGTATTAAATATTTTGTGTGAGACTAGAATTTTCCTGTACCCATACAGTACATATCTTGTAAATTGGATACCTCTTTTTCCTTTTTGCTCCCCCAAAATGCATTGGTATCATCATAACTAAAGAAAATGGAAACTGGTAACCTCAAGTGACATGGTCGAGTTTATGCTTCTCAGCATGTCAGATTACAGCCACATGTCACCAATGATGGGGAATTTTTGCAATAACTTTTGTACAAGGGGTGGGGGTCTTACTATTTTTCTCAATGTGTTCTAAAACCCATTACCTTCCAGTGATCTTTCTTCCTTGGCACCTGAATTTGCTGGGATTATAGAAATCAGCTATGGTGATTTTCTATGCCTATGTTTTGGTAAAGGTTTTTCTCTATTTTGCTTATAAATAACAACTCATGGAATAAAACTGACAATTGTACTCAGATATAATTCACACAATGCAAAATTCAATCATTTCAAGTATAGACTTGAAGACTATAAAGTTAGAGATCATTTGTATATTGTTTGTTTGGTACTAGAGAAGTTTTCTTCAAGGCATAGAGAAGAGTGATAGAAGAAAGAAGGGAAGAAGGAAAGAAAACCATGAAAAGAGCAAGCAAAAGGAACAGATAGAATTGGAGAAAGAAAGGATAAAGCGAGAAAGGGCCAAAGGGAAAGAGAGAGGTAAGGAGTGAGGGAGGAAAGAAAACTAACAAAAGCAAAATGACTAACCTTCATGTCACACACCTGTAATCCTAGCCTTCTTGAAGGCTGAGATGAGTGTAGTTCATGAATGAGGAGGTGGTGAGAATGGACAGAGAAGTGTCAGACTTTCTCTCTACTAATAGTTGAAAAAATTATCTATGTATTGTGAAAGGCTTCTGTATTCCTAGCCACATAGGAAACTCAGGCAGGAGGATTGCCACAATCCTGGTGCTTCATGGGTATAATCTAGGCTGAGGTTATGAAAGAATAGCCTGGGCCACATATGGTAACTGTATCTTAAAAATAATAATACACACATTCATGCACAGACAAACAAACAAGCCAACCAACAAGCATTTTCATCATTCAAAAAAGATGAGAATTACCTTGATGGTTCAAGAAAAATAGACTTGCTTAAAACCTGTGTAGCTATAATAAAATGTAACCTGTATGCAGTCATACTAAATTTCTAATCTTCTTTCAAATGAATGTTATGGGTAGGTGTCAATCAGATT
>CAUYPK010008421.1:0-23249 GCA_963574355.1 Loris lydekkerianus | reverse complement strand
GTGACCTAAGATGTGATCGATTTTGGAGTATGTTCCGTGGGCTGATGAGAAGTATGTGTATTCAGTTTTGTTGGGATGAAATGTTCTGTAGATGTCTGCTAAATCCAAATGTTGAATGGTTAGGTTTAAATCTAAAATTTTTAGCTCAGCTTCTTATTGAAGGATCGATCCAACACTGCCAAAGGAGTGTTGAAATCTCCAACTATTATGGAGCTGGAGGAAATCAAGTTGCTCATGTCTGTTAGTTTCTCTTATAAATTGAGGTGCATTCTGGTTGGGTACACAGATATTAATAATTGAAATCTCATCATATTGAGTATTACCCTTAACAAATATGAAGTGATCATTCTTATCCTTCCTTACTTTTGTTGGTTTAAAGCCTATTGTATCTGCAAATAAAATTGCAGTGCTTTTTTCTGATTCTCATTTGCCTGAAATATGGATGACCATCCTTTC
Organism: Loris lydekkerianus; assembly: GCA_963574355.1. Classification (NCBI taxonomy): domain Eukaryota; kingdom Metazoa; phylum Chordata; class Mammalia; order Primates; family Lorisidae; genus Loris; species Loris lydekkerianus. The sequence continues at coordinate 22,793 of CAUYPK010008421.1, read as the reverse complement.
ACCCTGAGTCTATATTTGTCTTTTAATGTAAGATGTGACTCTTGTATGCAGCAAATAACTGGCTTGAGTTTTTGTATCCAGTTAGCTAACCTATGCCTCTTTAGAGGACAGTTTAAGCCATTCACATTAATGGAGAATATTGATAAGTCTGGTAAAATTTTGGGTATTGAGTTTTCTGAAACTCCAGTGGACATTTTTAATCCTTTCACCACTGTGGAAGTTAGAGTTTGATCAAAAGTTTCTGAGTGAGTTTACTTTTGTGGTAGAGGATTAGGCTGGTCATTATGGAGGATAGGTCTGAGAATATCCTTAAGAGCTGGTTTGGTTATGGCAAATTTCTTCAACATATGAATGTCATTAAAGTATTTAATTTCTCCATCATAAATGAAACTCAGTTTAGTTGGATACAGGATCTGGGGTTGAAAGTTATTTCGCTTTAGGAAAAAAGTCGATGACCAACCTCTTCTGGCTTGAAAAGTTTCAGCAGAGAGATCTGCAGTCATTCTAATATTCTTCCCTTTGTAGGTTATCGATTTCTTACATCTGGCTGCTTTCAGAATTTTCTCCTTCATATTAACTTTAGTGAAGTTAATTATGATATGCCTGGGGGATATCTTATTGGGGTTGAGTCGTGCTGGGGTTCTGAAACTGTCTGCTATCTGAATTTGAGAATCTCTCGGCATGTCTGGAAAATTCTCTTTTGTAATTTCATGGAGAAGGGCCTCTGTGCCTTGTGAGACCACTTCATCACTTTCAGGGATTCCAATAAGGCGGATGTTAGCCTCCTTCAAATTATCCCAGAGCTCTCTGAGAGTGATCTGTTTTTGCTCTCCATTTCTCTTCCTCTTTGAGAGTTTGGGAGCATACAGAGGCTTTGTCTTCAATGTCAGAAATCCTTTCTTCTGCTTGCTCCACTCTGTTACTGAGGGATTCCTCTGTATTTTTCAGATCTTTGAGGGCTGCAAATTCTTGCTTCAGTGCGTCAAAATATTTCGTGGTTTTGTCTTTAAATTCGTTAAATTCTTGAGACAACTTTTGAATTTCTCCTCGAATTTCTAATTCCAACTTTTAAATTACTGCTTGAATTGCTAATTCCAAATTTTCCTCCATTTTATTAATCTTGTTTGCAATCCAAATTCTGAATTTGATTTCTGACATCTCAGCCAGCTGTTTATGAATGGGATCTTCAGTTACATCTGCCATATCTTTCCTTGTGGAGATTTCTGTTCTGGTTATTCATGTTACCAGAGAATTTCCACTGATTCTGCCCTATGATTGTTTTACACAGTTTGATTTTTCCCCTGGAGCTTTGTCAAGGATATGTACAGTGCTATGGCCTGAGAAACTGGGGCCCTCTTTGGTGTGGTGGGGCTAAGTGGTTCTGTCTTGTTTTCAGCTGGTTTCTGTTCGACCTTAGTGAAACAGTTCCTCTGGGTTGAAGTCTCAGCTATGGAGAAATACCAGCAATTAACTCACCCCGCCCCCCACAGGCAACAATTGGAAAAGGAAAATCAAACCTTCCTACAACCACACACCCAGGGCACCACCTGAATAGTCCTAATGATTGGCTCAGTTCAAAAGGTCCAAATCAATTGTCTCAGTCAGCTCCTGTCTCAGGTGGGGGAGTTTAAAAGTTTAAAAGGGCAGCAAAGAGAGATTTTATTTAGGAAGAACAAAGAGAATGTTTAGAGGACTTCCAAAGAGAATTAGAAGTGAGTCTCGGGAAGAAGAGAAGGAAGAGAGAAAAGAGGGATGGTAAACAGCTCCAGCAGTATAAACTGAAATAATTTCTTATAGGCAAGTATGTCTTTGGTTGCTGAGGTGACAAGGTAGTGATCAGATGAGAACTAATCCTGGTTTTTATGGTATGTTATTTTGTTAGAATTATTAAATTCTTGGAGACATACAGAGAGAATGCCATGTGAAGACAGAGATCAGAGTGATACATCTGGAAGTCCAGGAATGACAAAAATTGCCAACAACCCTGGAAGCCAGGAGAAGAGCATGGGACACATTCTCCCTTAGAAAGAACAAACGCCTTGATTTCAGGCTTCTAGCTTCCAGGACTATGAGAAAATAAATGTCTTTTGTTTTAAGCCAAATATATATGTGTATTTATACATATATATACATACACACACACACGCACGCACATATATATATATATATATATATATATATATATATATATATATATATAAAATTCTGCTCCTAAAATTACATTTGAGGTAGTATGGGATTTGAGAATTGTCTCTTCTTCTAAGGAGTCACTGCATCATATTTGTGCCTGAGTGAAATCTAACATTTGACCAATTCATAATCCAACTGAACAAAGAGATTGTAACATTATGATTTGGGTGGTGCTTCCCTTCACTTTGTTAACAATCACAACAGTCTGCAGCACAACTATTCTTTTAACAAAGCTAGAACAGTTTTGGCTTCTAAAATTTTATATTTGGGTAGGTTACATTGCCATACACTATTCAGTGTGAATAGTGTTTAAGTTGAAAATATTGTAACAAGAGGAACATTAGAAAATATAAGCAATTAACCTGGATAAAGTTGGAGAACATTCTCTTTAGTAAAGTATCACAAGAATGGAAAAGCAAGTATCCAATGTACTTAACACTAATATGAAGCTAGTAGATGAACTAATACATGCCCACACAAGAGAAAAACTCAATTTAATTCAAATTGGGGGGAGGAGGAAGAGGGGAAGGGAGAGAAGGAAGGAGGAAGAAGAGGAGAGAGAGGAGGAGGGAGGGGGTTGATGTGCTCCCACCTAACGGGCACAAGGGAAGGGTATATGGCACACCTCCTGGGTGGGGAACCTAACTACATCGGGACCTTACCTAAACAAATGCAATATTGTAACCTAATCATTTGTATCCTTATATTCATATTAAATTTTTTTAAAAGAAGATATGCAAACTTATGGAAATTAAACAACATGCTCCTGAATGACCAGTGTGTCAATGAAGAGACTCAGAAGGAAATTTAAAATTTTTTGAAAAAAGATTTTTTAAAACAATTTTTTATTTTTATTTATTTATTTATTTATTTTGTGACAGAATCTCAAGCTGTTGCCCTGGGTAGAGTGCCGTGCCATCATAGCTCACAAGAACCTCAAACTTGGGCTCAAGCAATCCTGTTGCCTCAGTTTTTCTATTTTTAGTAGAGACGGGGTCTTGCTTTTGCTCAGGCTGTTCTCACACTCCTGAGCTCAAACAATGCACCCACCTCGGCCTCCCAGAGTGCTAGGATTACAGGCATAAACCACTGCACCTGGCCAGATAAAATTTTTTTTAAACAAATAAAAATGGAATACAAGATCTCAAAACCTATGGGATACAGCAAAAGCAGTAATAAGAGGAAAGTTTATAGCAATAAGTGCCTACATCAAAAATAATAGCAAAACTTCAAATGAACAGAAATATATCCCAAAGAACTAGAAAAATAAGAGCAAAACAAACCCCAAATTAGTAGAAGAAAAGACGTAACAAAGGTCAGAGCAGAAATATTAATAGGCAAAATTGAAACCAAAATACAAAAGATCAAACAAATAAAAGTTAGTGTTTTTGTTTTTGAGACACAGTCTCACTTGGTCTCCCTTGGTATAGTGCCACAAAGTCACAGCTCACAGCTACCTCAAACTCTTAATCTTGAGCAATCCTCTTGCCTCAGCCTCCCAAGTAGCTTAGACTACAGGCACCTGCCACAACATCTGGCTACTTTTTCTATTTTTAGTAGAGATAGGGTCTTGCTCTCGCTGAAGGTGATCTCAAACTCCTGAGCTCAAACAATCCACTTGCCTGGGCTCCCAGAGCACTAGGATTACAGGTGTGAGATGCAACACCGGCTGAAAAGTTAGGTTTTTGAAAAGATAATCAATTGACACACCATTAGCCAGATGAAGAATAAAAGAGAGAAGACTCAAATAAGTAAAACTAGAAATGAGAAAGGAGACATCATGAATGATATTGCAGAAATCCAAAGGATATTACAGACTACTATTAACAACTCATAGCCAATAAATTGGAAAACCTAGAAGTGGATAAATTCCTAGATCCATATAACCTACTATGATTGAACCAGGAAGAAATCCAAAGCTTGAATTAACCAATAACAAGTTAAGAGATAGAAACAATAAATAAAATGTCTCCCATCAACAAAAAGCCCAGTACTCTATGGGTTTGCTACTAAATTCTACCAAGCATTCAATGAAGAACTAATAAAAATCCTTCTTAAAGTATTCCAAAATATCAAGGACAGATACCGTCAAACTCATTCTGTAAGGTCTGTATCACCCTGACACTGAAACAAGAAAAAGACACAACAAAAAATAAAAACTATAGTCCAATATCTGATAAACATCAGTGCCAAAATCTTCAGTACTAGCAAACTAATAGTAGCCTTAAATAATAGATTCAAAAGATTATTCAGGCCAGGTGCAATGGCTCATACCTGTAATCCTAGGATTCTGGGAGGCCAAAGCAGGTGGATTGCTTGAGCTCAGGAGTATGAGACCAGCCTGAGCAAGAGCAAGACCCTATCTCTACTAAAAATAGAAAAACTAGTCAGGACTAGTGGCAGGAGCCTATAGTCCCAGCTACTTGGGAGATTGAAGCAAGAAGATCTCTTTAACCCAAGAGTTTGAGGTTGCTGTGAGCTATAGCACCATGGCACCCTACCCAGGGTGACAGAGTGGGACTCTGTCTAAAAAATAAATAAATAATAAAGGATTACTCATCATGATCAAGAGGGATTCATCCCAGGGATGCAAGGATAGTTCACCATAAACAAAGTAACTAGTGTTATACATCATATCAACAGAAAAAAAGGACAAAAACCATATGGTCATTTCAATCAATGCTGAAAAAGCACTTGATAAAATTCAACATCCCTTCATGATTTAAAGAAAACCCAGGTATAAAAGAACATTACCTCAATGCAATAAAAGCTATACATGACAGACCCATAGTGAGAATCATACAGAACTGGGAAAAACTGAAAGTCTTTTTTCTAAGATCTGGAATAAGACAAAGATGCCCACTTTAACCACTGTTACTCAACATGGTACGGGAAGTTCCAGAGCAATCAGAGAAGAGGAAGAAATAATCAGAACAGACATTTCTTAAAAGAAATACAAATGGCCAACAGGTATATGAAAAAATGCTGAATACCATTAGCCATCAGAGAAATGCAAATGAAAACTACAATGAGATATCATTTCACCCCAGTTAAGGTGGCTCTTATTGGCTCAGCACCCGTAGCACACTGCTTATGGCGCCAGCTAGGTACACCAAAGGTGGTGGGTTCGCACCTGGCCCAGGCCAGCTAAACAACTGCAGCAAAAAATAGCCGGGTGTTGTGGCAGGCCCCTGTAGTCCCAGCTGCTTGAGAAGCTGAGGCAAGAGAATCGCTTAAGCTCAAGAGTCTGAGGTTGCTGTGACCTGTGACACCACAGCAGTCTACTGAGGGCAACATAGTGAGACTCTGTCTCAAAAAAAAAAAAAAAAAAAAAAAATGGCTTCTATCAAAAAGGCAACCATAAATGCCATCAAGGATGTAGAGAAAGAGGAATCCTCATACATTGTTGGTGGGAACGTAAATTAGTGCAACCGCTATCAAAAACTGTATGGAGGTTCCTCAAAAAACTAAAAATAGCATTATTATATGACCCTGAAATTCTACTGCTGGGTACATATCCAAAGGAGGGCATTTTAGTAAATCAAAAAGATATCTGCACTCCCATGTTTATTGCAGCATTATTCACAATAGCCAAGATTTGAATTCAACCTAAGTGTCCACCAACAGATGAATAGAGAAATTGTGATACACATACCCAGTGGAATATTACATAGCCACCAAAAAGATCGAAATTCTCCCATTTGAAACAACACAGATGAAACAGAAGAACACTATGTTAAATGAAATAAACCAACCACGGTAGTGCCTATGGCTCAGTGGGTAGGGCGCCGGCCCCACATACCAAGGGTGGTGGGTTCAAACCCAGCCCCGGCGAAACTGCAACAAAAAATAGTCAGGCGTTGTGGCAGGCGCCTGTAGTCCCCGCTACTTGGGAGGCTGAGGCAAGAGAATCACCTAAGCCCAGGAGTTGGAGGTTGCTGTGAGCTGTGACATCACAGCACTCTACCAAGGGCAACAAAGTGAAACTCTGTCTCAAAAAAAAAAGAAAGAAAGAAGGAAAGAAAGAAAGAAAGAAAGAAAGAAAGAAAGAAAGAAAGAAAGAAAGAAAAGAAATAAGCCAACCACAGTAAGACAAATCTTGAATGTTCTCACTCCTAGGTGGAAGCTAAATATTAAAAACAACTGATCTCATGGAGGTAGCAGAATGATGGTAAGCAGAGGTTAGAAAGGGTAGCAAGGAGAGGGATAAAGTGGGGATGGTTAATGGATGCAAAAATTGATAAAATTAACAATATTTGATAGCACAATAAAAGTGATATAATCAACAGTAAGTTAGGGTATACATTAAAATAACTAAAAGGGTAGAATTAGAATGTTCCTAACACAAATGATAAATGCCTGAGGTAATGGATACTGCAATTACCTTGATCTGACTAATTCACATTATATGCCTGTATCAAAACTTCAATGCACCCCTAGAAAGATATACAATTATTATGTACCCCTCAGAATTTATTTTTTTGAGATAGAGTCTCCCTATGCACCCTCGGTAGAGTGCCTTGGCGTCACAGCTCACAGCAATCTCAAACTCCTGGGCTTAAGTAATTCTCTTGCCTCAGCCTCCCAAGTAGCTGGGACTACAAGCGCCCGCCACAACGCCCGGCTATTTTGTTGTTGTTGCAGTTGTCGTTCAGCAGGCCGGGGCTGAGTTCGAACCTGCCAGCCTCAGTGTATGTGGCCGGTACCCTACCAACTGAGCTACGGGTGCTGCCCTTACCCCGAATAATTTTAAAATTTTTTTAATGTTCTAAGAAAATACTGGGCCAGGCACAGTGGCTCATGTTTGTAATCCTACTACTCTGGGAGGCCAAGGCTTAAGGATTGCTTGAGGTCAGGAGTTAGAAAACAGTCTGAGCAAGAGTGAAACTCCGTCTCTACAGAAGGTAGAAAAATTATCTGGGCATGCTGCCACGTGCGTCTGTTCCTTCTCACCTTCTCAAGGACTTTGTTTCTGTAAATAGCCTGTCTCGTTCCTGCATCATCAGTTTCTCCACTCTCAACTGGATCATCCCCGTTAGCAAACAAAACACTGTAGCACTTCTCATCTTAAAAAGAAAAAAGAAAAACTTCCTTTGAACAGCACCTATGTGCTGTAGCTATTTCTTTTGAAGGTCTGATCCATTTCACAATCATAAAAGTGTAAAACAAAACCTTTTTCCCTTGACCCCTTCCTCCCCGTGTTGCCTGCTTTTCTGCTGTTCTCTGCAACAAAACTCCTCAACGACTTCTTGGGGTCTTCACTTCCATATCTCCCATTCCCTCCTCCACACATCTGAACTTGGCTTCTGTCTTCATGGTGCCACTGAAATTGCTGTTAGCACTGTCCACAATGGCCTAGGTGATGTCCAGGGCCATGGTCCTTTCTCTTCTGACCACTTCCGCAGGCTCATTGCTCTCTCACCCGCTTCCCTCGTTGCTGGCCTTCAGTCTGCCTATTCTCTCCTCCTCCTCTATGAATGTCTAAACCCCAAGGGGGGAAAAAAAAAGCTACTCAGGAGGCTGAGGCAGGAGGTTCACTTGAGCCCAGGAGTTTGAGGTTGTTGTGAGCTATGATGCCACTGCTCTCTAGCCAGGGTGACAGAATAAGACCTTGTCTCAAAACAAAATACTGTAAAAAAAAATTACATTATTTCCAAAATATTTTTTTAAATAGTAGTGGAGCTGAAAAAAAAAAAAAGGAAATTACTGGTCACCCTAGGGCCCCCTTGATGACTCAACTCGCTGAAACAAGAGATGCAGGAGAGGAGTGGCTGACCCCAGAGAACCCATTCAGGATCATAGCAGGCCTCCTGCAAGGGCCTCTCTGGAGACCCCCCTCACTCTCCAAAGTCTGGCACTGAAACCAAGTCCCTCTTGCCGTTGTTGTTTGGGAAGCAGAGTTGAGAAGTCTTCCCCTTGGCAGAAAGACTATGGGGATATTTCCTTGTGCAGAAGTTCCACCTCTGTATCCTTTGACGGAGGGACAAAGTCAAGGGAAGCCCACACAGCACTAATCCTATCTGTGACTCTGGAAAAGATAGCATACAGGTATTCTCCACCAAGCACATCTGCTGTTAGCCAAGAGAGCTCAGGTGAATACAAATCTCCTTCTCATTCAAATATATCTTCTGAAAGTATCCACTCTGGGACCCCAAGAGGGTACAAGTCACATAGAGATGGGATCCTCATTTAAAACCTTCCTGAGTTAGCCATCAAGAGGGGGGAAAGGGAGCCACTTTGCCTTCCTCTGATCTAGACTAAACCCTGTAACTGTCCATTTTACCAAGTTCTTTTTTCTCCTTCCTAATTTTGGCCTTTAATGTCCCCATGATGCACAGAGGTTCCAAGTTTGACTTAACTTTATTCACACCCCCTGTGGCTATTCAGAGAACATCCCAGTCTTTGTAGACGCTCATACTGAGCCCTAAAACTGCAGCAAAAACAGTGGATTGCATAGATTCACAGAAACCGGAATGGGGGGGCCTTGGAATGCCTGACATACACAGCCCTCACCTGCCCTTGAGGACGTCCCCCGCCTGGCTTCCATAAAACCAGCAGACTGTCATGTACCACTTCTGCTTGGGAGAAGAGAAGGAGCTTCTACTGAGTACCAGAGACACCCAAGGAAGATTATTTCCCCATCTTTACTTCCTAAGCTGAAATGGACTTTAGAGAACATCTAGTTTTCCCAGGTTGGTTTTGTTTCGTTTTGGTTTCGGTTTTTGAGAAACTTAAGTGACTTTCAAGCTTCCAGCAGCAGAGATAGGATTTGCACCATCATCAGGCGTCATGCTACCTCCTGCCAGTCACTGAGGTACATCATAATCTGTCAGGCAGATGGTTCCTCACTCAGTTCCTTTCCGAGCTGGAGAACAGCTCTTCTTTCTCAGTGCTCTGGAATCCCCACCTCCCTTCCTTCCCTTCTGCAGTCTGAATCACCCTGTTCTCTTCTCTTTCCTTTCTAGTTCTGGTTCTCTAAACTCTTTCTCCCCACCTTCTCCACCGTGGCTAAGAGGCTACTGCCCTGAGCCGGGAAGGGCTGCCCTGAGGCTTCTACTCACAGTGCCCCAGACTGGCTCTGAGAAGGCTCTGAGACCCCTCTGAGCGTTCCCCTCAGTTCTTGTCACACTGAAGGGGGACTTGACTGCTCCATGGAAGTCAGCAACGTCACCACGGTCACTGTGTTTGTCCTCCTCGGTCCATCCAGAGGTCCCTGACCCAGGCTCTGCTGTTCATGCTCTTCTGGGTGATTTACCTCTTGACCCTCGTGGGGAACCTGCTGATGCTGCTGGTGATTAGCACCAATCCCCATCTCCACACCCCCGTGTACTTCTTCCTGGGTCACCTTTCCTTCCTGGATGCTTTCTGTTCCTCAATCATTGTGCCCAAACTGCTGGAGAACCTTTTTTCTAAGTAGAAGACTGTATCCTTCCTTGAGTGTTTCGCCCAGATCTCCCTGGTCATACTTTCCGGGTCCACGGAAGCCTGCCTCCTCTCTGTTATGGCCTATGACTGTTTTCAGGCTGTGTGCCACCACCTGTTGTATGTGGTGGCCATAAACAGGAAGGTATGTGCTGGCCTGGTGGGGGCCTCCTGGGTCGTAGGAATGGCAGTCGTCTAATTAACAACCTCCTCCTGGCCCAGCAGCACTTCTGCGGCCCAAACCTCGTAGGCAGTTTTGCCTGCAAGCTTCTTCCAGTGCTCTTGCTGGCCTGTTCTGACCCCCACGCAAGCATCGCCTCCATGCTGACCACCATGGTGATCCTGGGCCTCAGCACCGTTGTCCTGTCACTGGGGTCGCATCATGATGGCAGCGTTGAGGGTCAATTCCGCCGCAGGTTGGAGCAAGATCTTCTCCACCTGCTCTTCGCATTTCCTGGTACTTGTCATCTTCTCTGGTTCAGGATTCTCCAGGTAAGTCTTGCTATACGTCCTGATGTAAGTGTTCGGTGTTCCTCACCCTGCCATGGCATTGGTCTCTAGAACAGAGCACTGCCAAGTAGCAGGAAATCCAAAAGGCCTGGCCTCTAGCACCAGCTCTGCTGGGGACGTGCTGTGTGAATTGTAAAAAATCCATTTTATTTCTGAGGCTTCAATTGTCTGTTCTGAAAAATGAGCTTAGACAAAGATTTTCCTGCTTTATTAACCTATGATTTTGGAATTCTCAAAAAAAAAAAAAAAATCAGAGAACTTTTGGTAGACTTTTTATTTAGGTGCTAGCCACAAAAATAAAACCTATCCTTGAAATAGATCTCATCCTTCTTTCCTACTGGAAGATGATGTTCCCCAAGTTTGTTTATGTTACAACTATTTATTAGGTACCTGCTATATACACCAGCTGCTTTTTGTGGTCAAGCTCAATTTTATTTATTTATTTACGTATTGAGACAGAGTCTCACTTTTTCGTGGTGGATAGAGTGCCGTGGCATCATAGCTCACAGCAACCTCAAACTCTTGGGCTCAAGTGATTCTCTTGCCTTAGCCTCCCAAGTAGCTGGGACTACAGGCGCCTGCCACAATGCCCAGCTAGCTTTTCTATTTTTAGTAGAGACAAGGTCTCACTCAGGTTTAGGCTGATCTCAAACTCCTGAGCTCAAAGGATCCACCCATCTTGACCTCCCAGAATGCTAAGATTACAGGCATGAGCTAGCACGCCCAGCCCCAAGCTCAATTTTAATATGTATCACATCGCAACAGAGATGTTATTAATCCAGTTTCAGGTAAAGAACCTGAGTTTGGGGAGTAACCAGATAATACCTTGACAATCTCAGAATAAGCTGGTAATGGAGCCATAAGTTGAACAAAGATTCATGTTCTTTCCTACCATGCTTCTCTCAAACATGAACACCTCTAGCTGATGAGTGTTCCCTCACTAGGAGATAGAATAATTCGTGTTTGTGCTCTCTACTAGAGAATTGAAGGTAAATCTGCACAATTTGCTAGATACTTTCCTCACCTGCTTGTGACTCAGAGAGAAGTCATGGGCAGAAATGGATGGTGAGGAACAGTCCAGGTGAGCTCACCTGAGCTATGGACAAATCTTTTCATCTCCCTCTATCTCAGTTTCCTAATAGCACCATAAGAGGCATAAATACCTACATCGCAGAATTGTTAGAAGGGATAAGTTCAATGATGAAAAACAGTCTGGGTGCAGTGACTCACACCTGTAATCCCAGCACCTTGGGAAACCAAGGTGGGAGGATCACTTGACTCCAGGAGTTTGAGACCAGCCTCATAATGAGACCTCACCTCTACAAAAAAAAAATAAGAAAAATTAGAACCAGGCATGGTGGCAGGTGCCTGTAGTGCCAGTTAATCAGGAAGCTGAGGCAGGAAGATCACTTGAGCCCAGGAGTCCAAGGTTACACTGAGCTATGATTGTGCCCCTGCACTCTAACCTGGGTGACAGGGGGAGACACTGCCTTTAGAAAAAAACAATGCTATCTTTTATAACAAAATGCACCAGAGCCCACAAAAAAAATTCTTGGAATAGTCTATACTTATTCCATTGATGATGGTGCCATTGCAAAAATAATAACAATAATGCGTTTTTGAAAAATATTACAGTGCTACTTAGCAAAATGTACCCAAATTTTTTATTTTGTTTTAGAATTATCTTGTGCTTAATGTGTTTTCATCTCCCATTTACCAGTTTTGGCTTATTTTCCAAACCAAAGAAAAATGCAACTAAAAGGACAAATGTTTATTCCAGTAGGCATTATAAAAATAACATGCTATGATTCTGAGGGTAATTCCAAGAGCCATAAATGTTGAGAATAATACAGCATTTGGACTAAGCATCCATAAGAACAGTTATCACAAGCTGAGAACATAGTGTGTTGGTATTGCTGCATATACAAGGGAAAAACAGAAAACTCTCTCATATTATCATCACAACTATTAAGAAGCAATGCTTTGAAGAGTGTGAAGTTCTGTGGAAATGCATGAAATTATCTTTATTAGTTCTAACCTGCAGCCCTTGACCTGCTTCAGAACTTTCGTTTTCTCACGGTAGCTCCTATAACTTTCTGTGTAAGGTCACTCATGTTTGGAGGCATTTGAAGGCAAAAATGACTGACTTTTCATATATCAAATAGTCATCTCTAGAGACTGCCACCACAGATGGTCAACTCAGCTCTGAAGACCCCCTTTGCAGAGTCTTTGCAGACATGGGATGGACCATGGCTGCCAACAGTATTGTCATCAACGTGATGGTCTCAGTTTGCCTCTTTGTGCAATTCCCTTCAAGGTACATGACTCCAGCATCTGGCTCAGCCCGGGAGCAAGTGCTGTCTGTGCAGTACAGTGTGGTGACCCCAATGCTAAACCCCCTCATCTACAGTCTGAAGAACCAGGAGGTGAAGGCCACTCTTAAGAGGATGCTGGCCAGGAAGTTCAGGCTGACCTGCTAACCCAGGCTCTCCCACCTCACCAGAAGAAAAAGATATGGGGTAAAGAAGAGGCAGGAATAGCTACCGGCACTCAGCTATCTCTGCATTCACCCAAATGCAGAGCATCTATTCCAAAACACAGTGCCCTGTTTCCTTCCAAGAAACCCGGGGAAACCACCACAGAACAAGTGGTTCCCCTCCGCAGGGGGCCCTGGCACCCCACAAGAAAATCTCCAGGTCTTCATTGGCCATTTCTACAGCTGTTACTCTTTCCTCTCATTTCTTGACCTTTCTACCCCTCCTCTTTCTGCTTCTCCTTCTCCCTTTTACTTTTGTCTGTGCATGAGAGACCGCTGGTAAATATCTCACCGCATTCTGAGCAAGTCCCAGTTAGGCACTGTGAGACCCAACTCCCACTTTGCTCCCATCCAGAAAGACCCCTGGCCTGGAAAGAGCTACATCTCCATAATAACTTGGAAGAAATAAATAAAATAAGTGTGTCTCCTGTCTTCATTTTTAACAAGTAGCACCTAAAATAGACCCTAGCAAATGGCAAATCCTCAGTAACCATTTGTTGACAAATTAAAAAATAGGTGAAAGAGTGAACGTGGATCCGTCTGAGGATTTTTTTCTCTTGCACAATCGTAAGAAATGGGAAGTACAAAAGTCTCAAGAGAAAAACCTCTGTCTAATAGCTTCTCTGTCTCAGGTGTATAGTAAATCCTGTCATCTTATAGACAAACTTGAAAAAATGAGAGAGAGGCTCTGCATCCATAGCACTGGCCACATACACCGAAGGTGGTGGGTTCAAACCCGGCCCAGGCCAGCTAAAACAACTGCAACAACAACAAAAAAATATATATCGCTGGGCGTTGTGGCGGGCGCCTTTAGCCCCAGCTACTTGGGAGCCTGAGGCAAGAGAATTGCCTAAGCCCGAGAGCTGGAGGTTGCTGTGAGCTGTGACGCTACGGTACTCTACCGAAGATGACAAAGTGAGACTCTGTCTCAAAAAAAAAGAGAGAGAGAGAGAGAGAAGGTGGGGTGGGATAAAAAACATATGAAAAGGAATTTTTTTTGCATAAACTGATTTTATTTTTTTTGTTTACATATACATGTGTTTATTAGGTTTCCATTTTTTTGCCTTCACAAAATTAAAAAGGCTTAAAATTTAATAACAACAATGTTTACGATAAAGACTAGAAACAAAAACCTCATAAAGAGCAAACAAACATAAATACATTCAGAAAAAAAATCAGATGATTTCTACACGGAAATATTAAGCAATAATAATAATAATACAAAGAAAGTAACATTCACTTTATCAAATAAGAGTATGTCTATTATAGAATGCTTTGACTCTGAGATTCAGTATGGAGTCATCAGTTAACTTCTTATTATTATTTTTTTAAGTACCAAAAAATAGAAAACTAATATTTATAAATAAAAGTAAAAGATAATTTCAAAAACAGATCATGCCAAATCTCATAGACAATAGAAAAAGAAGAAATACTTCAAAATCATTCTACTTGATCTGGGTACACCTGATATAAAAATTTGAGAAAACATATTATTATAAAGGGGAAATTACGAACATATGTCTCTTATAAATGAGGATGCAATATCCTAAACAACATATTAATAAGTTGAATTAAAAATTAATGTTTAAGGGTGGCACTTGTGGCTCAGTGGGTAGGGTGCCAGCCCCATATACTGAGGGTGGCAGGTTCAAACCCGGCCCCTGACCAAACTGCAACAGAAAAATAGCCGGGTGTTGTGGCAGGCGCCTGTAGTCCCAGCTACTTAGGAGGCTGAGGCAAGAGAATCCCCTAAGCCCAGGAGTTGGAGGTTGCTGTGACCTGTGATGCCACAGCACTCTACCAAGGGCAATTAAGTGAGACTTTGTCTCTACAAAAAAAAAAAAAGAAAGAAAGAAAGAAAAAATTAATGTTTAAGTAATGTACTTTGGTCAAAATTAAGGAATTTTGAATTTTATCTAAAATGGAATCAAAGGAACATTGAATTTTATCTAATAAAATATGCCTTCATAACAAGATAGATGTCAGAGCAAAGTAGCAGGGAAGAGAAATCATGATAGGAGGAAAGAAAGAGACTCCATATTGTTGGGCACCATCCCGAGTCCTTCTCACACAAAGCTCAATAAATGGTCTGCACTCTGACACCTTTGAAGGTGACCATAGTGATATTCAGTCATGAGGTATGTAGCTCTTTTTCTAGGATGAGTTGGCCAATTTAACTGTCCAACCTCATATGCTTTTTTTAAAAGACTGCTTCTGTGCCAGCTCCCTGGCTTCTATCTATTCTTAATCTCCTGACCCTCAGGCTTAGATCTTCTCTACAAATAAATCTCTTATTGTCAGACTCCTTCAGCAAAGGCTCTTTAAGATCATGGCTTCCTAAATGGGTATCTACATACTCAACAGGTGAACTTGCCCTATCTCTGTAGGACGAGGGCCAGAGGCATGGGCTGTGCAATGCAACCCTAACTTCAGTTGTGTTTCTGCTCTAACCATTTGATGGAGCTGGTCCCTAATGTTTTCTATAGCATGTGGCTTTCCGAAGATGTAGCTGAGGCAAGTTGATAGGTAAGAAGTAGATGTGTGAGTTCAGCAGGAAGAAAGGCCATTTGACTCCTCTGCCCACTCTCACACACTCATACACAGGGTTTACTTCTGAAACCTTGAAGATACAGGGGAAGTTTTTTTATCTCATAATTAGGATGGGAATAATATGCAACATCCCCAGGAGAGGCATCACATTGTGTTCAAATCCATACTAAAATGATGTAACTAATACCACAGTATTTCCTGGAATTTTGTTCCCATTGGATGTGAGAAAGGAGGGTGGCCTCCCCACCGCTTGTCTGCCCCTATGAGTTCCCTAAGCCTTAACTTTGTAGGCTTCGTTTGGAAGCTGATGGTGTCTGAGACAAAGGAAGCATGCGTGTCTGAACTCTCAGAGGGTACTGGGGTGAGAGGAGTGGCATTGGCGGTATTGGACATCTTAGGCAAGGAAGACAGAAAGAGGCAGAAATTTCATTCCCCATTAATTCAGAAATGTGGCAAATTAAATTGTGGTTTTGGAAAGCTGGATTATCAAAGTAGGAAACAATCTCAGAAAACCATCAAGACCAAAACCTTCTCTTTTTTTTTACATATACATGTGTTTATTTGGCCCTTCTTTTTTTTTTTTTTTTTTTTTTTTTAGACAGAGTTTCACTCTATTGCTCTGGGTAGAGTGCCATGGCATCATCATAGCTCACTCCTGAACTCCTTGAACTCCTGGGCTTAAGCAATCCTCTTGCCTCTGTTTTTCTATTTTTAGTAGAGACAGGGTGTCACTCGTGTTCAGGCCAGTCTTGAACTCCTGAGCTCAAGCAATCCTCCTGCCTTGGCCTCCCAGAGTGCTAGGATTACAGGCATAAGCCACCGCGGCCAGCCCCCAAACTCTCGTTTTAAGATGAAGAAATCGAGGCACAGAGAAGGGAGATGACTTGCCCAGGTTCAGACCATCAATGAGTAGCAGAAACAGACTTTAGGACCCAAATCTCCTGATTCTTCTTCTTTCACAAATCCCATAATTATTGGAATAAATAATATTCTGCGAACATCCTCCTTGAAAATAAGCAAAGGGAAAGAAGAAATAATAGAGTGGAGGGTTCAAATAAAAGGATTCTAGGTCCTCAGATTCTTAACAATCCCTGAGCTGACTGTAAGGGTTTCTGTTCTATCTCCAGTTTCCAGAGAAAAAGAGAGAGTTCCTTGCACAGCTCTTCACGAAGCATAAAGAAATTCCTCAAAGCCTTCAAGCCACCCATTTCAAATTCTTGGGTCCCCATCCAGGCTGTTGTTTTCCCACTCCACATCTTTACCTGTCAAAACCCCACTCATAATTCAAAATCAGCTTAAATGCTCCCTTTCTTGATCATTTTTCTAACATTCTCTCCAAATATAAATTATCTTTCCTTTTGTGAATGCCAAGGGCACCTTCCTAACCACTCCTATGATGCTTATAACACTATTCCTTATATAAGAGCTATTTATTAATGTTTATATTATCTCTCCTTTTAGTCTTTGAGGGAAAAGACCCCGTTAGCCAACCTTGGATCACTCTATAGTTCTTTGAATGTACTAGGTGATCAATTAAAGTTTGTTGAATTGTTATCAAAAGTAACCCACATCTTTCTGATGCAAGTTCAGCCTACTTCAGAGACAGGTGGCCACCCATTCACCCTATTGCCTCCCCTTGCCTCCAGGAAGAAAATAGAGCCAGTGACTTCAAATAGGCCCTTTATTCCGGACAGCAGTGGAATCTGTTGCTGTAGTGAAAGTGCCATCAGGGGCACTAACTGAAGTTCTAAAATCCAGTGACCAGCTATGCATCCCTGGAGAATAGTTCTTAGGAGTCCAGTGGTGTCACTACAGGGCCCAGGGTTCAGAGACAGCTTCCAGAGGGTAGAAAGAAGCAAACTGAGGTAGCATTTGGGAAGAGTTCCAGGAGAGGGCAGGCATGGCCAGAATAGCAGATGCTTACAACTTCTCACAGCGCCACTGTTCCAGCCTGTCAGTGCAGAGTGGTTTATGGGCCAACCTGATAATGAAGAAGGGGATAAGGTGAGTTGTGTGACTGGATCTTAGCTTGAATATCTGTCTAGTTTCATCCCCAGGAGGGCTGAGGTGAAAGAGTGTGGATGAGAATTATAGTAAGATTTTTCTAGCCAGGTAACAAGGGACACTCAGCCACATAGCACCACATAGCAGGGTAGGGTCTATAAAACATAACACAAGAAAATTTTAGGGCTAAAAAAGATATGCAGGCTGGGCATGGTGGCTCATGCCTGTCATCCTAGCACACTCAGGAGTTCGAGACAAGTTTGCACAATAGTGAGATGTCATCTCTACTAAAATTAGAAAAACCGAAGCAAGAAAATCTCTTGAGCCCAAGAGCTTGAGGTTGCCGTGAGTTATGATACCACAGCATGCTAGTCAGGGCATTAGAGTGAGACTCTGTCTCAAAAAAAAAAAAGAAAGAAAGAACGAAAAAGAAAAGAAAAGATGTGCAAATGATACCAAGGGATTACTTTAGGGTATAGGAGTAAACAAGTGAATTAGACGTCCGAGACCAGGTGAAAGGAGGCTCAGCCCCAGCCCTCCATTAGCAAATCCCTCATTAGGAAAGTTGCCACATAGGAATGAAACAAGGGAGGCTTAAAAGTGTAAACTGTGTCTGTTAAATGAGTTTTGTTTTAGAGACTATATTCTAGATTAAACGAGCAGGAGATAGAGATGAAACTGGTACTGGGGTAATGAGTTAGGAGAAGGAGTTGGGGAAGTGGAAAACAGAATGAGGATTCACCAGTAGTCAATTCCTTTAATGTCCAGGATCTTCTTGGCACACATAATGTCATCAGTAAGCTCATTATCCAGGAGCCCTGGCAGGAGTTACAGGGAATGAAGTTAGAGAGCTGAGAAGTATTATCCATAAAGGTAAGGAGGTAATGATTTCCCTTATTCCCCGGAACCGGTGGGTCTGATTCTTCTCTGAACTCAAAAGTCTTTCTATATGAAAAGACCAATACAGTAATGTCTCCCCCAGATCTTAGCTTAGGGACTTGTTTCACTTCTCTGGTACAATCATAAACTCTGAAAAGCAGAGTACCAAATTTCAAATATTCTCAAATAGTCTACCCCTGGACTTCAGAAAACCATCTAGGAATTTCGTGATCATGAAAAATCTGAACAGCTTCTTACTCAGAACTGTCGATTCAAGTCCCACAATTTTTATGGAGTCTGACCAAGGCATTGAACCCAGACGTGCTTGACACTGAAAAGGAGATTATACCAGGGGCAGGCTCCAGGGAAACATGGTTATATAACAGAAGCTACTCACTGTCACAGGAGATGCCACAGATGTTCCTTGAATGAGGTATCTGCTTGCTTTTGCACCAAAGCTTATCACTGATCTGGAAGAGTCCATATTCTGTGCTTCCATCATTTTGGACTATGGCTCCTGTGTCATAAGCACTTGTATGAAATAAAGTACATACCCCTAGGGAAAAATGAAAAAGAGATATCACAGAGATGCCCAGGGTCAGCATAATTGAAGGAAAGAAAAATGCTTTCTAGGGCAGCGCCTGTGGCTCAATGGGGAGGGTGCAGGCCCCATATACCGAGGGTGGCAGGTTCAAACCCGGCCCTGGACAAACTGCAACAAAAAATAGCTGGGCATTGTAGCGGGCGCCTGTAGTCCCAGCTGCTCGGGAGGCTGAGGCAAGAGAATCACCTAAGCCCAGGAGTTGGAGGCTGCTGTGAGCTGTGATGCCACGGCACTCTGATGCCAGGGCAATAAAGTGAGACTCTGTCTTTAAAAAAAGAAAGAAAGTAAGTAAAAAAGAAAAATACTTTCTATCCAATCTCCAAAGATACCAAAGCACAGAGTACCTGGATGAGGTGAGGAGTTTCAGAAAAGGTCAGAACATGGGAGAAAGAAAGGATAGGAGAACAAATGGAGTAAAAGAGCAGCAAAGACAAGTGGTGAGATACTTAGGGGAAAGTGGAGGAGAGAAGGGGAGACAAAGGAGGACAGAGCAGAGAAGCAGAGAAGGAATGGGAAGAAAGAAAGGAGCAGGGGACTCACATTCAGGCATAGTGATGCCTCCGTAGCCATTCAGGTCCTTCAGCAACTGGTACAGCTGACATTTTGTAAGTTGCTCTGTCTGGCTGGCAGGGAGCAGGATGGTCACTAGGAGCAGAGGGACAAAGGACATCATTTTGGCTGCCCTCTAGAACCTGAAATGGGGGCGTCACTCAGATTCACCTTTTATTCATGCAGAAAGCTTCAGAGGCCTTGGCCCTATAACCAGGAAGAGGATGAGAGGGAGACTGGAGATGCCAAGACAGAAGCATTGAGCCTGCCAGCTTCCTTCCTTCCGTAATTCACCCTACTTTTCCTTCCCCTCCCCCCGTTGTTCTCTACCCAGAAAGAGTTCTAAGCCTGATCCTATTTCCCATTTGGCTTAGTTTATTCCTTTGTTTCTTGTAGGGTTGGTTCTAGGAAGCAAGGTGTCACCAGGTACCTTAGGAACAAAGGAGGCCTCAGGGGCAATACCAATGAGGCAATTGGAAAATGTAATAAGGGTCCCTGGCCTACTTCCCTCCTCCACCCCCAAGAAAGGGAAAGACAGATTATGGAAAGAGAGTGAATGTCATCACTGCCATGGTCCCAGGATCAGAGTTGGCACTTGTCCAGCCAACCCAGCTGTGGCACAAAGCCCAGAAAGAGTCTCTTGACCTGGTGGTCCAAGGCTGAGGGCTCAGAGACAGGGGTGGACTGTGGGGATACAGACTGAGAATTAGATAGAACATCATTCCTGACTTCCTACCTCAGGGACACAGGTAATGAAAGCATGTCTGAAGATACCTAGCTGTCCTAGGACCTACTAATTATCCCCACCTCAAACCACCCCTACTATAAATAACCAGATACTCCAGTAGCATTTAGACATTGTGTAAATCTGAGACTAGGAACTTGTAATAGAGTTGTTCATTAGTAGAAGAACTTGCAGTCAGCCTCACAGTTGGCCACAGAAAGTTATGAAAAGGGTAACCTAGGCCAGTGGGAAGATCAGAGTTCAAGTACTGTAAGACTGAGCAAACAGTATCTGGAGCTTATAAACCAAATTTATTTCTGGTTCTGAGCTATAAGGTCGATGTCCCCAAACAAGTAGAGTTGAGGACAGTAGTTCCGAGTAGTTCCTTTAGTTTGCTGGCATCAAGCGTCGCGCCATGGTGTCAGTCCCTGTCAGCCTCCTTTGTGCCAGGGCTCAGCCTCTTTATTCCAATATCTAAACCTGATTTCTTACATGTCAGAGGTTATTTATCCCAATCAAACTATTTATGACTTACAAAGTAAATACCTTCCAAATTGTTCCAAATTGTTATCTCATTATGGTTTCGGAATCAGGAACAATTCTTCGCAGTTTAATCTGTCCTCTGTAGCATGGAAAACCAGTACACGAAGTGGCACAAGTGAAACTAGTGTGTAAGATCTTGGTGTGCCAAGAGGAATGAGCAGCAAGTCTGATAACAGGGAGATGCATAGTCAGAGGCACAGCAAAAGTGCTGCCACTACGTTTCCCCTTATTCCACCCAGTGGCATTGGAAGGGTACACAACGGGAACAGGAATTCTATCACACCTACCGAGTTTTTGTTGAGAATATGGCTGGCAGTGAAAGGATGACTTTGTACCATGTGGGAGAGGGACCAATAAAAAAATGCTAGTTCTGAGTTCTATCTGTTCCAATAGTGGAGTCTTGCATAAATGCCTGCTTCCCTGGGCTATGGACTAAGTACAATAGAGTAAAATGGCAGGCCAGCATCTTAAGAATCACAGGGGCTTTCTACATTTCCAGCCCTGTCAAGACCTAAGGCAGCAGCCCGTTTGCCTATAATTTGATTGTACCTCTGCCTTGTGCTGTAAGCAATGAAAATCAGCACACAGGTCAGCAATCACAACTTAAGTGCAGAAAAGAAAATAAATGTGCCCTGGGCAAGAGGAACCATTACTTCCCCAGAAAAGGTTGTAAAATAGGGTACCCGGGGTCATCAGGAAAAAAGGAGAATAGAAAGCGTCTAATGGGAACAATTGCAAACATTCAGAGAAGGTGTGGACTCTCGGATGTGGTCCAAAAGAGGACAGCCAGCCCTCATTGAAGAACTGAACGAGGAAGTATCTGGAAAGGCATAGTATCTGGAAACACATGAGGAAAGTACTCTCTATGGAGGCCAAGGTTCTGAATCAAGCCATTAATAGCATGATTTCTTGGATTTTTTTTTTTTTTTTTTTTTTTCAGAAATATGCCAGAAAGCTTTGTTCATTCTCTCAGATGCTGTGGTAAAAATCATGGTTTTTAAAACAGGGAATCATCTCTTTAGAAGTCTTTTAAAAATCAAAAACTAAGAAGCATCTGTTTCAAAACACATTTTTCATCTGAAACTATAGTTTATAGGTGAGTGGTAGTTTATAGACAGAGCCTACAGCTACCATTTGGAGTGAACACTATGAGGGCTACAAGAATATTGATCACTACTTCTTACAATTAACATCCTCACCTTATTCTTCTTCCTATAATTCAGGAAAATTATCAGTAGGTAGACAATTAAACTTAGATCTTGGACTTGAAACCCAAATTTCACACAAGTTTTTTATTAGAGGGTTAATTAAGATTTGGGACAGCACCTGTGGCTCAGTGAGTAGGGTACTGGCCCCATATACAAAGGGTGGCAGGTTCAAACCCAGCCCCGGCCAAACTGCAACAAAAAAATAGCTGGGCATTGTGGCGGGCGCCAGTAGTCCCTGCTACTCAGGAGGCTGAGGCAAGAGAATCTTCTAAGCCCAAGATCTGGAGGTTGCTGTGAGCTGTAATGCCACAGCACTCTACCAAGGGCAACATAGTGAGAGTCTGTCTCTAAAAAAAAAAAAGATTTGGAGGAGTGATTTCAATTGGCACTTTCCCTTCACTGCTTGTACAAAAATCCTTGCAAAGTCACTGAGCACTACAGATTCCCACTCTATATTACATCAAAGCCTGCTTTCAACTAAATTGGGATTATTTTGAATTATTGCATTTGCATTTTACATATTTCTGTAACTTCTTTTATGCGTAAATGAACCATCAATTCACACTTATGAGTTGGTAATATTATCAGCAAAAAATGCAATTATGCAAATGTAAATAACAACATAAATTACTTTAAAATATATTAACTAAAATAAATTTTACATTTTGGGGCTCAGCGCCTATAGCTCAGTGGTTATGGCATTGCCACATTCACCAAGGATGGCAGGTTCGAACCAGGCCAGGGCCTGCTAAACAACAATGACAACTACCTACAAAAAAAAAAAAAAAAAAAAATAGCCAGGCGTTGTGGCGGGCCCCTGTAGTCCCAGCTACTTGGGAGACTGAGGCAAGAGAATCTCTTGAGCCGAAGAATCTGAGGTTGCTATGAGCTGTGATGCCACAGCACTCTACCCAGGGCAACATAGTGAGACTCTGTGTAAAAAAAAAGAAAGATAAACTACTTGCAAAGTTTACATTTCCATCAACAGAGTACGCAAGTGTTTATTTCCCCACATACTCTCCAGATTTGGATATTATTGGGCTTTTAAATTTTTTTGTCCACTGGGAAAAACAA
>CAUYPK010008420.1:0-10716 GCA_963574355.1 Loris lydekkerianus | reverse complement strand
TGATGCAAGTGTGCATCAGTTAGTCTAGATCTGGTTGGAGATTTCAGATGTTTCATTCTGGAAAAAATCTGTTCACAGACATAAGTGCTGCCAAAGATGGTTGCCATTTTGAGTGCATGGTTCCTGAGATTAGGATATGTCTCAGAGGGGAGAGGTGCATAGAAATTAGGAAGGCAGCTTTACTTAAATACGTCTTTCAGAGAGTCACAATTCTGCAGTTTAGCCAGTTCCATTTGGTAAATCATATCCACATTTTCAATGTCAATAGAAAATGGGTTATGGAAAAGCTGTATGTCCTGTTCATGGAGATGAAGCTCTTTAAATCTAAATTGGAACTTCTTTTGCAACTTTTCCAGTGAATCCACATGTTTTATTTAGGAATGCAACCAATGGATTTTTCACTAATAGATTTTGAGTTGTGGGGAGATGGCAGAAATTTTTCTCCTTCACTTATTTGATGAGGAGGCCTAGTTTTATTTCAAATGCTTTCACATGTGATTGCATATCACAGATGAGCTTTCCCTTTCCTTGAAGTTGCACATTGAAACTGTTGAGTAGCTTTGTTACATCTGTCAGAAAGGCAAGGTGCCATTTCCATTCTAAATCATTGAGGTCTGGTACTTCTTTATTTTTTGAAAGCAGAAAAGCTATAATCTGTGGAAGTAAGTCATAGAAATGTTTCAAAACTCTCCCTCGACTCAGCCAACGGACTTCTGTGTGGTACGGAACATCTTTACAGGCAACATTTATCTCAGACAGAAATTCCTGAAATTGTCTGTGGTTTAGTGCATTACCTCTAATGAAGTTAACACAAGATACTACAGTTTTCATAACAGAGTCCCACTTCAGTGATTTACTACACAGAGCTTGTTGATGGACAAGGCAGTGTATGGCTATTGGATGAGAATGGTTATGTCTGTCCATCTCTTGGTTAATGAGAGCAATTACTCCTTTCTCAGACCCCACCATGCTAGGAGCACCATCAGTTGTCACAGTGGCTAGTTTTGCCTAGTCCAGTTCCAAATTATTCACAGTTTGACAAACCTTTTCATAGATATCCTCTCCTGTAGTTGTTCCTTTGATGCTTTGCAGTGCAGCAAGCTCTTCTGTGACTTCAAAACGGTCATTCGTCCCACGAATAAAAATTAGAAGTTGTACAGAATCACGAACATGATTACTTTTGTCAAGTGCCAAGGAAAAATAGGAAAGTTTTTTTGTGGAGTTTTGCAAATGCTGATGCAAATTGTCTCCCATTTCTTCCATCCTTCATGTAATTGACGGTCCTGAAAGACTCACTGGAGTAAATAAATTGGCCTTCTCTGGACATATCTCTTTGGCAACAGAAAGAAGGCATTCTTTAACAAATTCTACCTCCATGAATGGTCTGCCAGTGCACGCTATTAGCTTGGCAACTTGAAAACTTGCTCACAGTGATGAAGCATTTAGCTATTTCTGCTTCACAAAAGTATTTTGCTGAGTTGTCAATGTATATTTCAGTTTTAATATTTTATCTTTTTTCACTTCTCCAACCAAACAATCATATTTATCTTTATGTTGAGTTTGATAGCGTTGACGCAAATTGTATTCTTTGAACACAGACACTATATTCTAGCATATGAAACACACAGCTCTTTCCTTGTACTGCATGAAAAAGTAATCATAAGTCCACTGTGCTTTGAATATCCTACACTCTGAGTCAATTTTTCTCTTTCTTGATATCATTGTTTCCTAGGGATTCCAAATTGCTATTAGTAAAATAGATATATGGCTCCAAAAACAATATACCAGCGATAACTTTGCCCACCCAGAGACATATGGACTGCACTGCCCATCAATGCAGTCTGATCGGTGCCCATCAATGCAAACTGATCAGTGTCCATCAATGCAGCCTTGCCAGTCCACATCATTTCAGCCTCGCCAGTGCCCATATGGGTGGAACTCCACTTTTACCTCAGGCTCACACTGGTGCGGTGCAGGAACAGGCATGATTACAGAGCTGGTTCCTCCACCACCTTTCCAGTTCATACTACCCTGTGCAAAGCCCACTGCGATCTGTGAACTCGCACAGGAATCACCCACGCGATCAGATTCCACTGCAGGAAAAAAGAAGGCACGTATGTGAACTGGGGCTTACACAGCACACATCATACAACATCATACACAACTGAATAGCAATCAGAATATAAATGCACTTACTGTCAATTAAATTGGGTTTCCTACTCTTCGGCTGTCTGCAGAGCCAGATTAAGTTCCCATGGGGCCCTAGGCACATTACCAGTTTGGGGGCCCCCATGCGATAACACTGACTGCCAACAATTTGCATTAATACTGAGCACTTATAATTATCATTACCACTGAGCACTATTTGCATTACCTCTGAGCTCTGACCATTTGCATTAGCACTAAGCACTATTTACGTTATCACTGTGATGCAACCCTCCCAGAAACCACCCCCAACCAACTAACCAATTAAAAAAAAAAAAAAAAGGCTCTCCTAACCTCAAAAAAGGCTCTTCTTACCTAAAAAAAAAAAGATGCCCCCATTCCTAACTTCAGAAAAAGAAGGCCCTTCTTAACTGCAAAAAAGGCCCTACTAAATGCAAAATAAATAGACCTTCTAACTTCAAAAAAAAAAAAAAACAAAAAACCCTAACTTGTTCTTACCTCGGTCCTTAGGCAGCAGCAGGGTCTGCACAGACAACCTGGTGACTCCTCTGATTGCACCAGAGACTGAGAGGAAGAGTTGAGAGACAGAGAGTAGGAGGGAAGTCAAGAGAGTGTGGGGCACATTCCACACATTCTCACTGCAGGCTGGGATGAGTGGGCTGCTAAGCAGGACAGGCAAGGTAACAAAAACACCCAGTAGGCCGGCATAAGTCGGCTGCTAAGCAGGACAGGCAGCTGTGGCAAAAACACCCAGCGGGCCAGATAACTGTCCTCGGCAGGCCGCATGTGGCCCGTGGGCTGTAGTTTGAGGACCCATGTTTTAGATCATAGTAAGTCACTTCATTCTTTCTAGAACAAGTAAAAGATATATAAATTTTATATTGGAGAGAAGTATAAGGGAGTAGAAAAAGTACAGTCTTTGGCATCAAATCTACCCAATTTAGATCCTGGGTTCATCACTTTTATCTGAGTTACCTTGATTTAAGAGTATATCCTTAAATAGTTCTGAAATTATATGCCTCTTGCATTTACACTCCCTGAAGTACTGTTCATTAATGGGAGAAAAAATTGCTAGTAAATGTCATTTGCATTGTCTTGCAGTAAGGGCTCTACATCAAAGCCTCCGTAGCTGCCTCATACTGAATAATTCTCAGCTGTGGCTTGTGGACCAATACAGCTGTAATTAGACAATGAAGCCTTGTAAACATGAGGCAAAAAAACTGGCGGGAGCTTATTTTTTCTACAAGATATAGCCTCCAGAATTATGCTCTAAATGATAAGGAGAACCATAATAGGGCTGTAATGTTAGTAAAGACTGAAATGAAGAAATGTTGACTCTTCTTGGACCATTGAAGTGGTGGTAAAAAGTAATGTCTAAAAACCTGTGCAGAGTTTTAGTTGGTCATGTGATTCTAGCCATGAAGTTGATCGATATACTTCTGGATCTGACTGGAGAGACCAATTTGGTCAGCATTATGGTCTAAGTACATTGACCATATCCACTATGCTGATGGCCCAATGGTTTTTTAATACCTGTGATATATAGTGAGAATTATAATAGAGTACAAGAAAAGTCTAACATCTAACTCAGGTGTGCTATCCTGTACAGATGCTCCAGTCAAACCTGAGACCACAGGGTACTGAAATTCTCATTTGTTTCGTTCATATAATTCCAGGCGGATTCACATAGTTATGTCGTGGATCATAACCTCTCATTGTAAAAACAGCAAGAACTAAAATGTCTGGTTGAGACCTGGGAACTACAGAGATTTTAAAATTCATTTGAGAACTATTAAATTTTTGTAATCAATTTAAAAATCTTTAATCTTTAATCTCCAGTCAGACCTCAGATGAAAAGGAAAGAAGAGAACCTCATCAAATTGTTGGTATAAAATTTGATAAAGGTGACCAAATATATTGAGTGTCTCTTAATATGCTTATTGGCTATCTGCATGTTTTCTTTGAAAAAGTATTTATTCAAATCCTTTTTCTATTTATTTGATTTTGTTGCTGTTGTTGTTTATTCTCAGGATTTTCTTATACAGTCTGAACATTAGCCCCTTATGAGAGAGATGATTTGCAATCCATCCGGGTTGCACTTTAACTCTGCTGATAATATATTTGATGTACAAAAGTTTATTTTGATGTAGTCCATTTTATCTACATTTGTTTCTGTGCTTTTGGTATCATAGCCAAGAAGTCACTGTTAAATACAATGTCACGGATCTTTTCTCATATGTTTTCTTCTACGAGTTTTGTAGTTTTAAATTTTACATTTAGGTCCTTGACTAATTTTAAGTTGTTTTGCATATATGGTATAATATAAGGGTGCAACTGCATTCTTTTGCATGTCATCATATAGTTCTCACAAAATAATTTGCTGAAAAGACTGCCTTTTCCCTACTAAATGGTATTGGCATTCTTGTCTAAAATCATTTTACCATATATGTGAGGCTTATATCATTTCTGGACTTGCTTGTTCTTGAACTTGTTCTTTCTTTATGCCAGTAATACACTATTTTTATTATTATTCTTTTTGGTTATTCAGAATCTCTTGAGATTCCACATGAATTTTAGGATTGGTTTTCTATTTCTATTTTTTTCCAAAAAATATCCCTGGGGGATAAGGATCGCATTGAATCTGTATATCACTTTGTGAAATATTGATATATTAACAATATTGTCTTCCAATAAGAGTATATCCTATCCCTGCTTCGCTTTAATCATCAAATAATAGACCAACCGATAACCCGAAAAATTATTAGCTAGCTTCAAAGGAGGGCACAATGATAAAGATGTTTTTAACCCTTCTATTATGGTGTCTCAATAATTATTACTATCATTATTATTATTGTGCTCTCTCACACACACACACACACACACACACACACACACATACACATATACACACTCGATTTACACACACTCCTTTATTGAGAATAAAAAAAGAAAACAGTTGAGAAAGAATCTGATCAACCTGCTTTTAAAATACAGGGTAATTGTACAGATCTAATAATTGGTTCAAAATTCCATGGGCTTGGTTAGGACACACACACAAGTCATCCTGTTAAACCGCATTTTCAGTGCAGTGGACCTTGGAGAGTAATCTCAACACTGTATCCTTCCTTCATCCTCTGTAGCTGCTTCATCTTCCATCCATGTTTCCAAATGTTTTTATTTTGTTCCTCTGTTTAAATCTCTTCCTGTTGGCCATCCATGCATTTGGAGTTTTCTGCTTCTCCTCTTCAGACTTCAGTACTTGATTTTTCTTCACAAGTTTTAGCTTGGTGTCCTTTTTTCACCCCAATATCATTTATTATCTCTTGGGCAATAACTTGAAACAACCAGCCTTTGGTGTTTGTTCCAGCTCCAGTTACCCATGAATGTGAATAGATGGACTCAGGTTGAATATTGTTTCTTATAACACAACAAACCACAAGTTTAAATTTACCAGATTAACCATGCTAAATTTCTATTTTTTCTCAAGGCCACACACTTAGTTTTAAATTTCATTTGTATAAATTTATGGGATATAATTGTAATGTTGTTACATGGGTATGTGAACAATGAAGTCAGAGCTTTTAGTATCTCCATCATTAATTGACATACATTGTACCCATTAAGTAATTTCATATCACCCTAACTTTCTGAATCTTTGTTATTATTCCGTATTTTGTATCCAAGTATACACATTATTTAGCTCCCACAAAGTAAGATCATATTGTATTTGTCTATCTGTGTTAGAGCTGTTTCACTTAGTAGAATGGCCTCTAGTTCCATCTATGTTGCTACAAAAGACATGGTTTTATTTTTTTATGGCTGAACAGTATTCCCTTGTATATATTAATATATACCACATTTTCTTTATCAAATCATTCATTGATGAACCAATATCTTTGCTTTTGAGAATAGTGCTGTGATAAACATATAAACAAGCATTTTTTTTTTTTAATTTCAAAATATTAAGGAAGTACAAATATTTTAGGTTACATGGATGGCTTTTGTAATACTTGGGTACAGGCTATAGGTGTGCTGTCACCCAAGTAGCTTTCATAGTACCCACTACCTAGTTTTCCCCTCCCATTTCTTCCCTCCTCCACTGCTTGATTCCACTGAGTTTTACTTCCCTCTGTTCACGTTGTCCTCATTAGTCAGTTTCAGTTTAATAGTGAGCACATAGGGTGGTTTCTTTCTTTCTCCCCCCCCCCCCATTCTTGAAATATTTCTTTTTAATAGAATGGCATTTTCTCCCCTTGGAAAGATACTCAGTAGTGGGACTGCTGGATCAAATAGTAGTTCTATTTTTAGTTCTTTGAGAAATTTTCATTGTGCTTTTCATAGATGTTATAGTAATCTAAATTTCCAACAGTGTATAAGTGTTCCCTTTTCTCCATATCCTTGCCAACATCTGTTATTTTTTGCCTTTTTAGAAATTGCCATTCTTACTGATGTAAGATGATATTTAACTGTAGTTCTAATTTACATTTCTCTGATGATTAGTGATGCTGAACATTTTTCCATATGCTCATTGGCCATTGGTGTTTCTTCTTTGAAAAAATGCCTATCTATATACTCGAGTATAGGCCGAGTTTTTCGGCACAAAATTTGTGCCAAAAAACCCAAACTCGGCACAAATTTTGTGCTGAAAAAACTCGGCTTATACTCGAGTATATACGGTATTCATGTCCTTTACCCACTTTTTTTTTTCCTTTACCCACTTTTTAATGGGATTATTTGTTTCTGTGTGAGTTTCTTATAAATTCTGGATATTAGTCCTTTGCCAGACAAATAGTTTGTAAATGTATTCTCTCATTCTGAAGGTTGTCTGTTCACTTTGTGAAATAGTTCTTTTGCTGTATAAAAGCTTTTTAGTTTAATGAAGTCTCAATTGTCTATTTTTGCTTTCCTTGCATTCACTTTTGAGGTCTTAGTCATGAATTCTTTGCCCAGACTAATGTCCAGAAGAGTGTCTCAAGGTTCTCTTCTAGTATTTTTACAGTTTTAGCTCTTACAAGTAAGTCCATTTTGAGTTTATTTTTGTATATGAGAGGCAGAAGTCCAGTTTCATTCTTTGGCATAGGGCAATCCCAATTTTCCCAGCATCACTTATTGAAAAGAATCAATACCATTTAAAAAGTCATTTTAACTATTTCTACACACCCTTGAAAATGATTACCAAATTAGTTTTATGCTTCCAAAGTTTGTTTCAAAATAGAACAATATACATTCAGATTTTAAAGGCAATATTCTGTGATAGGCTAACTGTAATTGGATTGGCTGTATAACAGTGTTTCTAAAACTGGGCCCACTGTCTCCTTGAGATTCCTAAAGTTCCCATCAAATTTTTATTTTGATGATAATGAAAAAATAAAATTATCATTTGAACTTGCCAGATGACCACTTTATAACTGAGCACAGTTCCTTGATTTTAGTTCCCACATTTGATGTTATTTTAAGTATAAGGAGTGAAAACATATTACATTAATAACCCTCAAGTAAGTACCAAAGAATAAGGGCAATAATGAATTTGGGCCAAATAAAGGCCAAAGACAAAATAACTGGACATCATTCAGGACAAAGGCTTCAGAGAGGAGTATTTCTACTCTGATTAGGTCTTAGAATCACCAGGGAGAATTTACATACGTAAAACATACCCACCAAGGTCAATTAAATCAGAGTCTCTGGAGGTGGGGCCCAAGCATCAATATATTTTAAAACTCCCCAAATGACTCTAAAGTACAGCCAGGATTTAAAGCCTGTTTTGGAGTACTTAAAAATGCAGAATAAGATAGAAGAGTTGGACTATCCAAGGTACAAGTTACACAGTAATATGTGTTTACAGATGTAAAAAATTCGTCCTTTTAGGAGACAATGTTAATTGCACATAATAAGGAAAGCCATTTAGTTTCAAAAACATGGCATCAACTTTTATAGGAACAATGCTAACACTAGTTTATATTACATATTCATGCTTGATTTTCATTTATAAAGTTGTTTTTATTTTAATTAAGAGGAATAAGTTACGGGACTCTAGCCCCTGGCAAACAATGGCCTATTTCCTTTCTTCATGAGTTTGTCCCTTCTGGACTATTTGTGTACATGAGCTCATACAATATGGTTCCTTTGTGCCTGGCTTCACTCACTTAGCAAAATGTTTTCAAACTTCACGTTGCACTGTGCATCAGTACTTCATTATTTTTAAGTTGAATAATATTCTACTGTATGTCAGTCCCATATTTTGCTTATATATTCATCTATTGATAGACGTTAGGTTTATTTCTCTCTTTTGGATGTTGAGAATAATGCTGCCATGAACATTGGTGTACAAATATCTCTTTGAGTCTCTGTTTTTAATTCTTTCAGCTGAACATCTAGAATTGAAAATTGCTGGTGATATGGTGATACTATATTTAATTTTTTGAGGTTATATTTTAATTTTTTTGCCATCCTGGTTTTCACAGTGTTTTTGCCTAGTTAAATTCCCACCACCAATGCATGAAGAAATTCTCCACATCTGCACCAACACTTGTTATTCTCTATTTTTTATATATAACTATTTTAAATTGCTCATGAACTTTATAGCAACCTTGTATTCTAGCCATTTTAGTGATTGTGAAGTGGTATCTTATTGCAATTTCAATTTCTATGTTCCTAGTGATGAATTATGTTGAGCACTGAGCATCTTTTCAGGTGCTTATTTACATATTTTCTTTGGAGAAATGTCTATATGGTTCTAATTTTCATGGATTACTTAGGTTTTAATGTACAAGTTCATGTGATTTGCAAATAGAGATGATTTCACTTTTTTTTTCCTATTTAATTTCCCTATAATCTCCAATATAGTATTGAGTAGGTAAACAGGCATCTTGTCTTCTTCCTTTTCTTAGAGGGAAGACATAACTTTTTTTTGCCATTAAGTATATGTGAACTGTGGATTTCTCATAGTGCCCCTTTATCACATTGAGGGAGTTCTCTTCTATTTATACCATGAATAATTTTAACAAGAAATGATATTGGGGCGGCACCTGTGGCTCAGTGGGTTGGGCACCAGCCCTATATACCGAGGGCGGCGGGTTCAAACCCAACCCCAGCCAAACTGCAACAAAAATATAGCCAGGCATTGTTGTGGGTGCCTGTAGTCCCAGCTACTTGGGAAGCTGAGCAAGAGAATTGCCTAAGCCCAGGTGTTGGAGGTTGCTGTGAGTTGTGACGCCACAGCACTCTCCTGAGGGCAATGAAGTGAGACTCTGTTTCTAAAAAAATAAAAATAAAAAAAAAAAATAAGAAATGATGTTGGTTTTTCTGAAATGCCTTACTTGCATTTATATTAATATATTGATTATTGTTGGAGACATAACCAACAAATATCTTCTCCCATTCTGAGGGCTGTCTGCTTGCTTTACTTACTATGTTCTTGGCTGTGCAGAAGCTTTTTAGTTTGATCAGTTCCCAGTAATGTATTTTTGGTGTTACTTCCATTGCCCTGGGGGGTTCTCCTCATAAAATATTCACCAAGGCTGATTTCTTCAAGTGTTTTCCCTGCACTTTCTTCTAGTATTTTTATAGTTTTATGTCTTAAGTTTAAATCTTCAATCCAGTGAGAATCTATCTTAGTTAATGGTGAAAGTTTCAGTCTTTTACAGGTCACCAGCCAGTTCACTCAGCACCATTTTAAATAGGGAATCTTTTCCCCATTGAATGTTTTTAATTGGCTTGTCAAAGATCAAATAATGGTAAGTAGCTGGGTTCATCTCTTGGTTCTCTATTCTGTTCCAGACATCTACTTCTCTGCTTTTGTGTGAGTACCATGCTGTTTTGATCACTTTTGATTTATAGTACAATCTCAGTCTGGTAGCATGATTGATTCCTCCTGCTTTGTTTTTATTGCTGAGTAATGTTATGGATATTCAAGGTTTTTTCTGATTCCATAAAAAATGAAGTATTATTTTTTCAAGATCTTTAAAATATGATAATGTAGCTTTAATAGGAATTGCATTAAAATTATATATTGCTTTGGGTAGTATGGACATTTTAACAATGTTGATTCTTCCCAGCCATGAGCATGGTATGTTTTTCCATCTGTTAACATCTTCAGCTAGTTCTTTTCTTAAAGTTTCATAGTTCTCTTTGTAGAGATCTTTCACATCCTTTGTTAGGTATACTCCTGAATATTTCATCCTCTTTGGCACTACTGTGAAAGGAATAGAGTCCTTGACTGTTTTTTCAGCTTGGTTATTGTTGGTATATATAAAGGCTACAGATTTATGGGTATTGATTTTGTAGCCTGAGACATTGCTGTATTCCTTTATCACTTCTAAAAGTTTTGTAGTAGAATCCCTAGTGTTTTCCAGATATACAATCATTATCATCTGCGAAGAGGGAAAGTTTGATCTCTTCCTACCCTATGTGGATACCCTTGACCACCTTTTCTTCCCTAATTGCAATGGCTAAAACTTCCATTACAATGTTAAAGAGCAATGGAGACAATGGGCAACCTTGCCTGGTTCCTGATCTAAGTGGAAATGATTTCAATTTAACTCCATTCAATAC
>CAUYPK010008417.1:0-22895 GCA_963574355.1 Loris lydekkerianus | reverse complement strand
GTTCCCCTGGAGGAATCGCCCAAGGATCTGACCTCCTCTGGGGACAGGTCCCCAGGCCCCTGAGTGAGGGTGGGGAGGGAGTGCTGACAGGTCAGCGCTTCAAGCAGGGAGGTTAGCCGTATGGCTGGTCAAAGAGGGCTGGTGCACCCTGTCACAGGGAGGTGCCACCGTGGCGTGACTTCCCCTTGGGTGTGTGTTCCTCACTCTCGTGTCTCGGAGTCAGCACTGGTCAGTCGCAACTCGGGCTCTGTCCACCCCCCTGCCCTCGAGAAATCACCCCGGGATCCGAACTTGTGGGGGATAGACCTCCAGACCTCCGTGTGCGTGGAGGGGAGTGTTGGACTGCGGGAAAGATATTCAAAGTTTTATACAGTTTTATGCCTGGCAGGGGAGCACCATGGCACCCAAGTAGGGGAGGGAGGACCAGTTTTTAGAAGGTCGCTCCTGTGAAATGAAGTGGGAGGGCTTTTGATTTCTGCCCTTTTGTTTGTAGGGCTCTTAAGCTGGACTCGTGGGGGAGGGGGGACTCCCGTCAGCTTGGTGATGGATTTTGTACCTTTTGTTTGTGTCCTTGTGGTCTCAGCTCGCCTCAGTGGTGTTGATGTGTGTTCTTCAACCTCCTCTCTTGGTACAGCTTGAATCCTCCAGGTTACTTACTAAATTTCCATCTTTTAACTCTCCTTCTGGACAGGAGCCTCTGTGGAAAGCTGGCTTCAGTCCGCCATCTTGTCTCCTCCTGAATTTAATTCTAATTACTTAATTTTCTTAAATGTATGGTATAATAGGTGTTAGGTATATTAGGTATGAAGTGGCTGCTTTGTAGACAAAAAGTAGTTGAAAATAAATAATTCCATGTGGTTAAATTTACTATCTATTGAAGATTTCTTAAATGCCAAACACTGTAATGGCAATTGCACATTATATCCTTTAATCCTTCCAACAAACCTATGACCATTATCCCCATTTTATGATTATAGAAGCATAGGCTTAGCAAAATTAATCAACTGTGTTTTTTATTAATTACCAACATCTTTGCCTAAAAAGTTCCTACTTCTTTTGCTGCCTACATATCTGTGGTAGGATGCATAAAACTTTGCATTCTAATTAATCCTTTGTAAATTACCATTGACAAAAGAGGAAAGGGAAGTGTGTCTTGGGACACATCAGACCAGTAGCCAAGCTATTTCTCAGACCAATATTCATTTTCCCAGGAGGTCAAGCATAAGCATTGTTTTTATCTTTAAAAGTGTATTTTTCTGTTATTAATTTGGAGGCTACATGAAAAGCAAGTTGACAGGCTAAGTTAAATTATGAAAAGCAATATACAATGAGAAATAATGTACTTGGAGTCAGATGAATCATTTGGGTTTTAAGACTAGTGCAGGGCAAACTGAGCTCAGCCCAGAGAAAATGTAGACAAAGGAGTTTAGGATCAAATAATAAAAAGTGCAAGTACATTTAAAATGAGACATTGCTTCATTTTAATAGGTAAGAAATGGTTTTAAAAATTAAGGCAGAAAAATTATAGAATTTACTTCTCTATAACAAATATAGCAAAACAACAGTTATGGTAGATGACAATGTGGCTATGTTGCTAGAGGTTTATAGGTCAAATTAAAAAATAGTATTGACAATTTTTTGGTATGGTGAAAGGGATTCAGTAGGGATTTATCTACCTTCCTACAAACACTGTCAAACATCATCAGAAGATTAAATTCTCTCTAAAGGCATGAGAATCTGAATCTTGACACTACCTTTATTAGCTTTATTATGAATCAAAAACATCAACTTCTCTGCTGCTTTGTTGACTAAAATAGAGTTAATGATAACCACCTCACAGAATGTTGAAATGTAAATAAGATGATGCATATAAGAGGAATTATACAAATGATAATCAAAAATAATAATAATAGAATTTATGATAAAATGAAAAGGTAATTGCCCTACAGGAAGTACTATGATCCCATTTATATAAAATTAAGATAAGTGTGTTTATAAATAATATAGAAATTAGAAAGAAATTAGTCCTATAACTACTGACTTATAAGATGTGTAAGTTGTCTATGATGTTAAGTGAAAAAAATAAATTGTGTATAGTATGATTCTAATTTGATCATAACAAACCATGCATGTGTTCTTACATCCCTGAATACATCTAAATAAAGAAAGAGAAGGTTGTGGAATGGCTCATTTCGTACTGTCATAGGGGTGAGATGGAAAGATATTGAACTTGGATATAATGCAAACATGTGCACATGAGCCCATGCACACAACTGGGTATCATATCCTTTTTTAATCACACACTCATATTATTTCTGTAATGTGAGAAACAATGGAAGTTTCAAAAAATAATATTAGTAATATAAGCCCTTGAAAGTAATATTATTAATAAAAAAATAGAAGTCACCAAGGTGTACACTAGTACCCAAACTTACAGAATAATATATTTTATTAGCAGTGTTCTAGCTGAGTATCCAACATACTTTTAACTTGCCCTTGGATTGACATTCCAAACCAATAGCCAAATCCAATTGTCTACTAAAACCACCACCACCACCCCCCCATTGTCTAGTTATGAGGTTTGTGTTTGGATCTGAATCTCACCCAGGAGACCTAAGAGCCCCAGGGCATCTGAAACAGTGGAGGGATTCAGAAAGGGTGTGTGTGTGTGTGGGGGGGGGGGTTGTTAAAGACCTTATGTATAACATAAAACCTAGGATTCTTTAAATTTAGGAGCATCTAAGACATCCAGGAGCTTGATCTATCTGAATGGCACATGATACATACATGAAAGTTTGTAATATGTATTTATTGATATGCTTAGTTCAAACCATTCCAAGTATACTTTCTACCTACAAATAGTAGCAGCAAATTAGTGACCATGTTTTTTACTTCTTTTCAATTCCCTTAGCAAAAGTGCTGCAAAGTGTACAAAGTCTATGATGGAATATTGACTGGGCATATAAAATACACATATGTTTAAGGTCTCCAACTCAGAGAAATCCTAATGAGAATCAAGAAACATGCTTTAAAGAAACATACTGCAGTTTGCTTTTCTTCTGTTGTCCTTTATTTTTCATTTTCATGAAAGTCTGGTTCTGTGGAGAGAAATCACAACATTTCCCAGAGCAGATGCATATATGACAAATCAAAAGAGTTGGGGAGATTCAGGAAGAGAAATGAAAATTTTTGTAAGCAAGGCAGCATTTACTGAGCATTGTTGACTTCTCGAAACTACTTGTTTGGAGAAGCCAGGAGTTTGGAGTGGTCCACCATGCCTTATCCCTGCTCAGCCAAGACCATCCTGCCCACAAATGGAATGTTTACTCAACTTCTGGGGTATGTAAAGAGCAAAATATTGTCACTCATTCGACATATTTTTGTTCCCTCTAGAAATACTTCTTTGAGCTTAGGACCCCTTTATTCTCACCAGTGAGTCCTAGAGTACTTTATTTTAGTGGCAATTCAAGGATGGAACCTAGCTAGGCCCTTGGTTTTTCTAGCTGACACTGTCACATTTTCAAAACAGCATTCTGAACCACAGAGGTACAGCTTTGAAGGAGGCCAAAAGCTTTGAAACTGACAATCTTCTACCTAAATTGAGAGATGAGCTGGTATGGAGAGGAGTAGTCTTCTAATCTATTTAAACAAATGATCCAGAATGGAGCCCGTGTTAAGCAAATGAGGGCTGCTCTTTGTGGGGCAGATTGTTCCAGCTGTGCACCAGAATAGGCTGGACATGAAAAGCTCTGGCCCCTCCACAGAAAGATAGGACCTAGGGATGGTCCTTTGAAAACAAAATATCTTTTGCAGACCACACGGTCTATACTGGACTTTGTTCTAGCAATATTTACCAGGTCTTGCAGAGGCCACCAATCAAGGCTCAGCTTGGGGACACTTGAATAAACACATTTAAAGTCGGTCTTTTGCTCACCTTTGAGGTACAGAAAGCTCAAGTGATTCACAGGCTTGTTCTCAGAAAATCTAAAAGTTTAAAAGGAATAAATTTTCCAAAGGTGAGCAAGGAAGAAAAAATAAATCAAGGTTGTAGAATTGCTGCCAATTCAGTAAATGGAGGAGTTCTAACTCTGTTTCTCAGTAGCATCTGTGATTAGAAATGCTGCCACCCCAGAAACTTTTATTCTGTTTCCAATGAGGTATTGAGTAAAATTAACAGCCCTCACTGGCTTTGGGGCAGGGGACAAAAAGAAGTTATAACAAAGTAGGAAGCAGACAAGAATGTTAATAAGAATTGTAATATGAACTGATTTTATATTTAAAGTATAGTCATTCTTTTATTACCGTAGTTTGTTTTATAAAAATGTGTTAAAAATAGATTTAAAGATGTATTCTGAATCTCTAAAAATAAAATTTATAGAAAATCCAAAGGAGCTTTAGAAAACCATAACATTTGTCTAAAGATGATGAAATGCAACTAGATGAGTTTAGAAAGGTGACAAGTTCAAATGCTGAAGCAATAATGAGCTTGAAAGGATGCCAAGAGATAAGAGAGATTCTTTGGCACCGTAAGGGGAAAAAAAAAACAAAAAACGAATACTTGTCTTGGTACATAATATGTGGCATCTTTTTATATAGTTTACAAAAGAAAATGTTCTTCATTTCTCAGAGTAAAGTCTTGACATAAAGCCTCACTGGCTATCTATGTGAAAAGCAATGATTATAGTCAGTGCAGTTAAAATAATTACAAGAGAAATGGGTACAAATCCTCAGCCATGACATAACTTTAAAGTGCATTTTTAGAAAAAACTAAAAAATGAATTGGCATTCATGTATATATATTTTGACTGTTAGGACAAACAACTTTCATTTTCCAAAAGTCAGTTTTCATGCAGCAAGATGTCAAAGTTTAAATAGTACCACAATCCATTTATTTCTCCATGATGAATTTGGAAGAATTAAAACTCTAACCCAACTCAGTGTCTTGTTTATTTTAAGGAGAATGAGTCACTCAGAATTCCACTAAATGTCCACAGAAAGAGGGCTCCTGGGGAGCCAGGCAGTGTGGGAAAGCTTACGTCCTGGCTACTTCTGCTGTCTAATTAACAATGCTGCAGCAGCACAACTCAAATTGAAAACTAGTCTTTCAGACTAATAAATAGCAGTTCCACAGAATAAATACGCTTTCTTCCCATCTGTTGAGTAAAACTATGTGTTACTGTTGTACAGCAATTTCTTTTATATGCATTATAAAAATCCTAGGAAAGGAAAAGTGCCCAGGTTATTGTTATTGATTAAGATAACTTGGTAGTCCTTGCCTCACTAAATTTCTTCACTAGGTTGCAACTGTGATAGTCTTTTATGTTCTAGTAAATATGCATTTCTGCTGAAGTGGCTAGAAGAGTTTCACCATGAAATATACTGACTTCAAGGCCCTAGCAGATCCAGGCTCTCTGTCACCTGCTTCTTTCTCTCTTTCCTTTTCAGCTTTCTTCTTGGCGAAAGGAGGCTTTTATGAAATAATTACATCAAATTTGTGATGTGCAGGTGATCAGAGCAGCAGAGGCTGGTTTTATATAAAAAATATTTCACTCAAAAAAATCTGAAAAGTTTAAGCTGAATCCCTTAGAGGGTTGGCCAGGGCCACCAGCTCTGATTGCTTATTACTTTCCAGAATGGACCCAGGAGCAGTGGTTTTTATAGCTTTACCACACAGGAAAATGGAAGGATAGAAAAGAAGGGAAAGAGATGGAGACCAGAGAAGATGTGACCTGAGAATAGAAAAAAGAAAAAAAAGCTTTGCATCACACCATGGAGTCTGAGAATGTCTGCAATAAGTTACTAGTGAGACTTTTTTTTTTTTCCCCAGCAACAGATTATAAGTGCACACCTCCTCACACATTTCATAGCTTTATAGGGGATTACATGTAGAAGGTGAAATAAACTGCTAACTGCTCAGAAAATAAACTCTCCTGCTGCACAAATGGCAGTATTCTTGTTTGATTACAATGTAGACTGTTGAGGATGTTTTAAATTCAGCGTAACAGCAAGACGGATTTAAATCCTCTTCCTTCTAAAGGAGACTGGGCCCCCAAATGTCCATTTATTAAGAATAAACTTAAATGGACCAGTCAATATGATGAAAGTGGTAATCACAGTTAGAAAGCCAAATAAAGTCAGCTAGAAAATAAACATTTCATGTTTTCTGTATACTGTAGGAGATACCGTGTATAGATAGGAACTCTTTATACGGCATTTATGTGACTTGTGATTGCTTTTATGCAGACTGCATTATGACTGCATTGTGAATTGTGCTGTGTTAGCTGCTCTTACAGCATGATTCATAAAATCTGTAGAGAGTGGGTTCCCCTGAACTCTAATTATTGAAACTATTTCAGTCATATGCAAAGCACAGAGAAAATAACACACAGTGATGATCTTATTATTTGAGCCTCAAGCAAGAACAGGTATACTCTGTATCCCACTGAGTGGCCAGGCATGTTAGGAACGTAAGGAGGAACGTTATTTTTTCATCCTTCTGTCCTAGCACACTCATCTTGAGTGATACCAAGATGAAAGCAACATCCTGACCCAGAGGATATTACAGCTTAGCTGAATAGGCTGCTCTGGTGGGTTATAACAATGGCATTTTACACTCTGCTTCTCTCAGAGATATTGTCTATATCTTGTGGATGTCTTTTCTCTTCAGGCTTTGTACAGTAAAAGGTCACTTCCTCAAAGAGCCTCTCTTGATCGAAGTAAGGCTCTCCCACTCATCCTTTTATTGTCTTTTATGGCACCTGATTTTTATGATATTTACAACACATTTCAATTAGATATTTATTTTCCCGTGTACACATGAGCACAATAGATTGGCACATGGCAGGTGGTAGAGAGAGTGAATGCTGCCAACTGTGGCTGCATGAGGCTCTTTGCACCAGGCAGGGAAATCCTCAGTGCATGGGAATGAGCTCCAACAAGCCCCTCCTTACCCCGCAGCACCTTCCTGCCTCTTACCCTCACCAAGAGAATGTTACCTGAAACTGCCATCTGAGACAACCCCAGTACCTAGGAGAAAGTTTTATAAATCCTAAAAGTCAACATTCTGCCCAAAACATAGGAAATGAATAATTCAACAAGCAGCTCTACTGAGGCAAAGTACATGAACAGACAGCATACATCAGAGAAAATGAAAGTAACAAATGAACACAAAAATATGTGCAACATCAGGAGACATTAAATAAGTGCATACTTGATCCTCTATTTCCACTGACTAGAAATATTTTGTAAAAAACTATAACAACTAATGCTAATGAGTTTGTATTTGAGGTGAAACAGGTACACTTATCCATTGAAAACTGTCCATATCCTTTGAGAAATAATAACATGAGGGAAGAATGATGATGTTAATGCCCTCTGAACCACTCCTTCAAAATTATACTAAGGAAAAAAAAATTATACTAAGGAGATAATTCAAAAGAAATTAAAAAGGTAATATGCACAAAAACATTTTTTTCAGTAAACAAGTGTTTAATGAATAAATGAAGACATTTGCGTCTGCTATGACACAAACTCACTGTACACAAAACACCCACCACCCAGGCCACTCTGCATTCCCTCCTGAGACTTGAGAGACAAGAAGCATGGCAGGAACATGAAGCTTATGCTGACTACTACGTCATGAGAAATAGTCCTTTTTCTCTATTCCAGAAATTTCTGATGCCAGCAAATGTTTTCACTGCAAACATTAGAAAATCATTTAAATGACCAATACTTAAAGAATGGCTGTGGTATTAAAAAGTAATCAAAAAATGACTAACAAACATCAAATATTGATGAAATGAAATAAGTA
The DNA here is from genome assembly GCA_963574355.1 of Loris lydekkerianus. Lineage (NCBI taxonomy): Eukaryota > Metazoa > Chordata > Mammalia > Primates > Lorisidae > Loris > Loris lydekkerianus. The sequence continues at coordinate 15,085 of CAUYPK010008417.1, read as the reverse complement.
CTAGGGAAAGGAGTCTGTTTATCAGAAGTACAATACAAAATATGTTTACCATATGTTCATTCGTTCAAGAGCTACTTAGTACACATCTATTTCATACCAGACACTACATTCTGAGAACTGAAAAATGTATTGGCAAAGAAAACAAACTCCTTTCTCTCATTTAATTTTTATTCCAGTAGGTAAAAATAGATCATAACCCAATAAGAAATAAAATTGCTGATGCTTTTCCATCAAGAACAATAGCTCATTACATCCAACCAAATATATGTCCATAAGCAAGTAAAGAAGTAAAATAATTTTGTTCTCAAAATAGAACCTGTTAAAATGTTAACATTTGTTTTCCAAAGTAAACATCTCTAAGTTACTGATAAAATGAAGTATGTGTGTCTGTTGCAGGAAGGCACAAGCCAGGGAAATTGTATTTCTCAAAAAAAATGACAAGGATGAAATTAACTCCAGAAGATAGCACTGACTTCATCTAAGGAGTTTAATCTACCTTTACTGTTTCTCCTGGTTGAAATTTTACCAGGTTTAAATAAAAATATATTTTTACAGTGCAGGCACAGTGGCTTATGCCTGCAATCCTAGCACTCTGAGAGGCCGAGAAGGGAGTATCATTTGAGATTAGAAGTCTGAGAACAGCCTGAGCAAGAGTGAGACTCCATCTCTCCTAAAAATAGAAAAATTAGCCAAGTTTCATTATGGTGGGCATCTAGAGTTCCAACTACACAGGAGGCTGAGGCAGGAGGATCACTTGAAAGCAGAAGTTTGAGGTTGCTGTGAGTTAGACTGACACCATGGCACTCTAGCCTGGAGCAACAGAGTAAGACTCTGCTTCAAAAACAAAGAAACAAACAAAACCCCACACCATATTTTTACAGACCTGAAATCCTCAGAAAAGTAGGTCTCTTTTAGTACCCTGCTTCCTTCCTGCATAGTACTTACTATAACTGGCAATTATTTTACTTATTTGGCATGTTTAGCTGCTTTGGGTCTGTCTTCCCACTGGAAGGTTAGGCTCACAGAGGTCAGGGCCCAGAATGTCTCATTTTTCACCAGCACTGTGGACAGCACTGAGCAAAAAGCCATAATGTCAGTCTGGACTCTGTTTCTCTCACGTCTCACCTCTGATCTGGGTTCTACCTGCATTCAGCCACTTCACACTACAGTCTTGTTAGAAGACAATTCCTTATGGTTCTCTTAAATTTACTGTATTTCTATCCAACTTAACAAACAGAGGCACTGATACCTTCTGTTCTGAACTATCTTTTTAAGGAGGCTGTATCACGAACAGCCTTGGATAATAATATTCCCCTCCGGAGCAGTGGCTAGGTCGCGTGCCATCCAGTACAATAAAGATAATGTTACCCAACCAAAAAAAAAAGGCAAAAATAGCAAAGATTAGGCAAGTTTTCCTATAGTACATTATAAAAGATTAAGGGTTCTTAAGCTTGACATCCCTCTGCCATGACACAAACTCACTATACTCACTGTACCCAAGCCACTCTGCATTCCCTCATGAGACTTGAGAAACAAGGAGAATGACATGACCTTGAAGCTCATGCTCACTACTAAGTCCTGAGAAATAAGATCCTTTCTCCCTAATCCAGAGATCTCATGTGTCTTCTGCCAACATCCATGAAGCTCTATCAGGCAAACTTCCTAACTTGAAAATGGTAGGGTAAATTCTCAGGTCCTCACAGGTTTCAACAGTCCTCTACTCCCACCCTGTCACAATCAACCATCATCTGTCAGTATAATAGCCTCCTGATGGGTCTCCTGCCTCTACCTTAGTTCCTCTACAGGCTTTTTTACACTTGGAAGCAAGGAGCCACTAAAGATCAAATTAAATACAGCAACTCCTCTGCCTAACCCTTCAATAGCCTCTGTCTTCACAATGTCCTGCAAAGTGTCTGACTTTCTACTGTCTTCCCTTAACTCATTTTGTTCTACTCTCCCTACAGCTCCATCAGCTCTAGCCAAGCTGTTCTCACTGTTTCTCTACGCATGCTTCCATCTCAAGGGCTTTTCACTTACTGTTTTTTCTCCCTGAAATTCCCTTCACAGGGTTAGATCATGTTCTTCCTTCCTTCAGGCCTCCATTCAAACATCACTTTCCTAGCAAGGCCTGTCCTTCTCTAATCACCCTATTCAGAACTGTGATCTGTTTAGTACCTCCTTTCTCCGTTTCATTCCTCTCCATAGCACTTCTCATCTTCTATTAAACCGTTTGACATTTATTTCTGTTTACGTCTCCTTGAATTAGAATGTAAGCTCCACCAGGGCAAAACCTTTGCTTCATTCATTTCCATATCTCTAATCTAGAACAATTATCTAAACTAGTATAATTTATTAAGTTGGTGCTTAATAAATTCTTGTTGAATGACTGAGTGTGGACTTCTAATCAGGTTAGGCATATTATATCACTTTGAATAAGTTGCACAGCCTCTCTGAGATCTAGTTTCCTGATTTAAAAAATAAAACAATTATCTTCTTCATATGCTTGTTGAGTGAATTGAGGTACAAATAAAAAGCGCCTACTAGGTATTAAATTAATAACATTAATGACATTTCCTCTTAATAAGATCTCAATGTAATTTATGTCACTTACACACTGGTAATTAATTTATATTAATCACATCCTAGTGATTTTGCTATCACCAGGAACATCTGAGCATACATTTTCATCTTTATATCCTTAATACACAGCCCAGCTTCAAATAAACACTAGTCACTCAATCAGGACATGCTGGTTTTTGCTTTGTCTTACAAAAATAATACAATACCACATTAAAGAAAATATGGAAAATAGAAGAAACAAGTCACAGATAGTCCTACCATAGTGAAAAAAATTTTTTTACTATGTTTTCTTCTGGATTTTTTCCTATGATTTCTCCATTTTTATATCTTGCTTTTCTTTTTTTGTTTACTTTTTAATATAAATGTTTTTCCATATAGCTGTATTGTCTTTTTAACCATTAGTTTCTAGTAGTTGTAACATTTTGTCAAGGAATGTATCATAGTTTAGTTGATGATTTTCTCATTATTGAATACTTAGGAAATTTACAGCTGTTAACTTCAATAAATTATACATTTACAAAGAGAGGAAAGGATCTCTCTCTCTCCCTGCCTTTTTCTCCTTTTTCTCTTCCCACCTCCCTTCTAAACTGAAGCATGTATCACCCTTCTGGGGGAAAAGGAACCAGATTCTCTACTCTTCATTTGCAAAAGAACGCTTGTGAATAATTCATGAGTATATAAAGATGGAAAAGATATATATCATCTAGCTGATTATTAACATAATACAGCCAAATGAAACATTATCCTAAAAAGTTACTTAATTGCAGCTCTGAAATGAGACTTTGAGCATTTTAGAAAGAAGTCATATTTGAGATGTAAATAAATACATTTCAAAATTATTTTAAGGCATTGCTTAGTGCAAATTTCTCCTTATAAATGGTGGTTACTGGGTTTTTTTCCCACAAAAATGGAGAATCAGTCCTTCCAATTTGGCAAGTTAGTGAAAAATCTAGAAAATGATGTAGAAAAGGTCTAAAACATCTACAAACAAAAGGCAGCAAAATTACCTACTTTTCTATATATAAATGTTAGTAGGGGTTTTTTTTAATTGGGCCACATGGAAAATAACTCAAATGGTAATATGGAAATTAGCACTGATAATGTTTATGTAATTCCTAAAACAAAGGTATACTTACTTTTTTTATTTTTGTGTGAAAATAAAAATGTTAGCAATTCTAATTTACTGATAGTAAAATACACAAAATTGGGGGTTATTTTGTTGTTTTTTTACATTTGGTTTGGTTTTATTTTTTAAACAAAAATGGAGTCATGTTAATACATTTCCCTGCAAGCTGTTTATTTCACTTAACAAACGCATTCGTTGGCCATTTCCTAAAGTTGACGATATACCACTACAAATCTAACATCCATGAATTCATCTCGTTTTCTTTTTAGATTTGTTATACTATTTTTTCCCTTTAATATCAGTTAGGATTACACACTTAATAAGTTTACAGTCAGCCATATTAAGTATAGTTCTGTGTTATTTTGTTGTCCTTGATTTATTTTTTATAAGACTCACAGGTATTCTAGTTGTAAAATTCTTGGATTTGGCAAATGTATTAGCTGAAACTGCCATAACAAAATACCATAGAATAGGTGTTCTAAACAATAAAAACTTATTTTGATTCCTTTTTTTTTTTTTTTTAGAGATAGCGTCTCACTTCGTCACCCTCGATAGAGTGCTGTGGTGTCTCAGCTCACAGCAACCTCTAGCTCTTGGGCTTTAGGTGATTCTCTTGCCTCAGCCTCCCAGGTAGCTGAGACTATAGGTGCCCACCACAACACCCGGCTATTTTTTGTTGCAGTTTGGCCAGGGCTGGGTTAGAACCCACCACCCTCAATATATGGGGCTTACAACATACCCATTGAGGCACAGGCACTACCTCAGAATCTTATTTTGTCCGGTGGAAGCTGGAAGTCCAAGATAAAGATGGAGAATAGTTGAATTCTGGTGAGGGTTCTCTTCTTGTATGTACTCACATGGTCTTTTTCTTTGGTGTATGCATGTTGATCTTTCTTGCTCTTCTTGTAAGGCCACCAGTCTTACTAGATTATGACCCCACCCTTACAAACTCATTTAACATTAATTACCACCTAAAAGTTATATCTCCAGATACAGTCACATTGGGATTTATGGGTTCAATGTAAAATTTTTAGAGGGACACAAAATTCACATAGCAGCAGACTGCACATGATATTTAGGTACAGTTACAGTTATACATAAATGTGGCACCCAAGACTTGGCAGAGTACCTTGCATGTGGCAGGTGCTCAATAAGTATTGTAATAAGTAAAATAAGTAAAATAGCCAACTTCTAGAAAATAATACTATAAAAGAGCTAAGGAACAAAGAATATCTGCTGTACTCTGCTTTAGATAACATTAATGTATGAAAATATAGAAATACAGTTCCTGATATATTTGCTAGATAAAATAGTTTACTAAGACTTCCTTTGGATATAGGAAGCATTGAAAAATTCCATTTATATGTGCATTCTTTTTGGGAAAAAACTCTGTTAATTGAATTGTGGCATATGTATAAATGGCTGGTAATTCAGATGAAGTTAGTAAAAGGAAGAAGTAATTAGACAGACAATGTGAGTAGTTTATCGTCAAAGATTTCATGAAGACAATATTATCCACAGGCCAGAAGAGAAAGTTAGAACTCAAGTGCTGGAAATTAAATACATCCACTACATTTCACTAGCCAAAGGCAGTTCCCATGACCACATCCTTACATAAGGAGAAGGAGATGGTCAATGAATAGTAGTAAAGCCTGCCACGATAGCTATAGTGGCTTTTTTGATGAAAAATTGACTGTATTTTCCAAGGTATTTGTTCAAATATTTTATTTTTACTTATTTCAGTGTTAGCAACAATGTTTGACTACTGCATAGAAAATAAAAGCTAGAGATGGCTTAGAATTGTAAAACTTAGTAAATGTAGAATGTAAATGTCTTAACACAATAACTAAGAAAATGCCAGGAAGGCTATGTTAACTAGTGTGATGAAAATATGTCAAACGGTCTATAAAACCAGTGTATGGTGCCCCATGATCGCATTCATGTACACAGCTATGATTTAATTTAAAAAAAAAAAAAAAAAGAATTCTACAGGCACTGGTAGATGTGCAGCTGTTTCTTCCCCATGCCTCTTGTTGGCATCTGAGTGGATCTGAAGTGACAATTTTGGTCTTTGAAGTTTTGGTATTGATTGAAAGTAAAATAATTAGGGTCCCTTGCTTTCCCTGAAAATACCAGAACCTGAAAGGTGCCCCCAGGGGAAGAGTAGCATTTAAGTGCAGCATGTTCTAGAGAAGAAAAATGCTGGCTCTTACAAATCTGCTGAAAGCTTTCTTCAACAGTTTTCTTATCTTTGCCTCCTTGGAGAGCTGAGCATCATGTTCAATGAACAGATACAGAAATCTAATCCAGCTGTCTGGCATGCAACTTACAAGAAAGAAACACCCATCTTCCTCAGGACAGAATTCTCAAGGCTCATGAAGCACACAACTTTCTTTCCTCAGAGGAAATGGTGTAAATAGGAACAGCAACATTGCCTTCACAATAAGCCTCACCCATTAAAAAAGGCCAAAGTGGGAGGTATAACCAGTAATGCTTTTCAGTACTGCTTCAACAGAGTCAGAACTTCCCTGTGATCATCTGAGAATAGTCAACAAGTGCTACTAACAATTCTAAGATTCAAGATGATTCTATATACTGATTCAAGATTCAGTATCTCCTAAGAGATACTGAAATAGAACCCCGAGTAACATAATTTTAAAATTAACAGCTTTAAATTAAGGATGGAGATGAGTTATAGTCAACAGAAAAGTGATCTAAACATGCCTATTTGTGACTGTTACGAAGTCTGAAGTCATTTATTTAGCTTGTTAGTAATCTAAATAAAAGGTATTATTCATTAACTAACTTGACCAGGGCAGAAGAAAACTATGGGCAGAACTTAACTGTGTATGAGCAATATTGAATCCTGCTTGCAATATAAGCTTGCTGAGTATTTCACTATAGTAGAAATACTCCAATACTCAAGATATCTACCAAATTAAGCAACTATTTACAGTTTCACTGTAAAATATCTCAACTAATACTGAAGCACACTAAAAACTTGCAAACAGTAGGCTACTCTCTTATACATCCATGCACTTTTTCAATTTCCACAAATTAAGTTATATACTTACAAATAGTGAGCCTTATTTGTCCTCAAACTTAGTAATATCTGTTATACTTGTTTTGATTATTATATACATTTAATTATATATCACATAAACTGGTGAATGTAAATATGAGAAGAAAGAGTTGCTTACTCTATAAAAATAAGCCTAATCATCTTGGGAAAATTCAAGAAAAGGGAATTATAGGTAAGATAAAGGTAAAAGATTAAAAGAAAGAATAAAATAAATTTAGAAGCATTCTGTACTCAATGTTTTGCAAGTGACTTTACTTCATTTTATAGTAACTGAAAATACACATCCTTATAATTACAATGTAATTCATGCAAGATAGATGCAGAACTCTAATTAGGTACCCTCTACTTAAATAGAGCCACTTGCTTTTAAATGAAAAGATGGAAAATTAATGAAAATCAATAAGCTTTAAGTAAACACAACATTTTTAAGATTCATAAGTAATGTTTTGTTTTTATTTAATTTTTTCAATTTTTTATGAGCAAAGTATTTAAATCCACAGGAAAAATAAAGAGCTTCAGGATAATTTGTATACCTTTACCATGTTTCACTAATTTTAATATTCTGCTACTTTATTATCTTGCTCGATATACACAAATGCATACAAATATACACACATAGGAGCATGTTTTAAGAACCCTTTGAAAGTAAACTGCAGACATTGTAACACTTTACCCTTAAATATCTAGCCAGTATCTCCTAAAAGTAAAGATATTCTTCTATATAACCACAAGCATATATAGAAAATTAATAACAATGCAATAACATGATCAAATATACTGTCTTTATATTCTCAGTAGCTTACAATGTCTTTCATAGCATTTTCCCCTGTATCCAGAATCTAAATCAAGTTTCACACATTGTATTTTCTTGTTACATATTTTAGTCTCTTTTAATTTCAAGAAGCTTCTTTTATCACCTCTTTTCCATGAAATCGACTTTTTTTAAAAGAGTATAGGCCATTTGTCTTATTATCTACTTTACTACTTCATAATATGGATTTGTCTGATTATTTTCTCATTATTATATTCAACTAAAACATCTTGTTACAAGAAACCTACATAAGTAATATGTACTTATTGTATCATATTAGGTTGCAATATTGGTATCAGTACCTCTCTTAACAATAATAAATTTGATAACTTGCTGAAAATACATGTTTTCTTTTTGATGTGTGAGAAGATACTTTACTATCACATGATATTCTGTTCCCCAACAAACTTTGAATCCAATAGTTGTAGTTTATATTGACAATCTTTGCCTAGCACAATTACATTGCAAGTAGTAATTGCAAAAGAAAGATTTCCTAATTCTATAATTCCTTCTACTTTTATTGGCTGGCAATTTTGTGCCCTATCCACCCCATAACCCCAAAGAGCTTTCTTTATTTTCCCCGTTCTCTATTTCTCTCTTTTTAAGTATATCATGGAGTCAGAAATTTATTTTACTCAATGTGCTATAATTCATTTCTTTATAATTTTTTGATGCTCAGATTATCCCAGATTGACAGATTGGATAGGCCCTTCCTGTCAACTTTTGTCATTTTTCATGTCTCCATTAGTCCTTGAACCCTTTCTTGCCTTTTAACACCAGATTTCTTTGTACTTTCCCTGGAATTAGACATTTTTTTCCCCAAAGGAATTTGATTCCTTTGGGTAGGGAATGATTTGGAAGCCAAGATCTGGGTATTAGATATTCTTCTCAACCATAATAATCTCTTAATATTATTAAATATGGGGACAACGTTTAAATTTCTAAAAGTGTTCAATTTCTACAATTATCTGTCTCTTTGTATCCTTTCCCCTCCCCTTTTTTCTTATAATTTGCGTGTTAGGACCAGGAACCAAATAAGGGAAATATATTGTAAGTGGTTTATATGTGCCTCCCTTATCTTTCCTTTATTTTCCTTGCAGTGTATTTGTTCATGCAGTGTTTTTAATTCCTTTGTGAAGTGTCCCACAGTAAGAATTTTACTGATTGTATCCCCACAGTGTAACTCAGTATGTTCTCTTCTACTAGGCCCTATAAAATAGTTATTAGATCTAGAAGGTTTTTTAATTCTTAGCAAGAATAACTCAGAATTGATGTCACATACTTCCATTAAAAGATACATGATGCCTGGTTGATTCTTTATATGGGGAGTCAGCAAACACTGCTGACATCCACCGATGTATTAGGATTGCAAAATAATACTTGGGAGATAGACTTTCTGGTGGGGCCAAAACATTGTGCTCTTGGGTTATGACAAATCCAACTTTTCTAGAAAGACTCCTGTATCATTTCTGGCTGAATTTTATTCCAAGCAGAACTGATCCAGAGGACAGCATCCAGAGCATTAATTGATGCAACAGATGAAGTTGCTTCTACAGTCAGACCCCAGGTTTGTGTTTTAGTAATGACCCACTGCAGGAGCTGGGCTCAAAAATACATTATAAATGTTTTGATGATGCCTTAGTCAATAGGTTAGATCTCTGAGGTAATGTTTGGAGGCAGAAATTTCAGTGTCATGTTTGTGAGATGATTCACTTACAGTTGGCCAGGACAACTGTCTACTGTGAGTAGAATAGACCATTTCTTCTTCATTTCTCACTTGCTAACCTTTACTCACTCATCAAGCAGGGCACTGGTCATTCATTTGCATTTGTTTGGTCTCCAAGTGATGGAGAGGGAGCTCTTTTGGCTTCAGGTTAATGAATGCTCATGGCTTTCCAATTTACTAATTACCAAGACCTTTAGTTTCTCTAAAGTTGACCTAATGCCAACCAGAACTGTGAAACGTTCTTTGAAAAGTTTTCTGCTCTTAAATTTTTCATCCTTCATGATGAAGTTCCTGTCAGGCATCACCTTGAAATAGTCTGCACTTGGTAGCACTAAAGGTGTTGTCATCTTTAAAGCTCCTGACAAAGTCTGGGAACTTTTTGATGAACCCTTGCACAACTTCTACTGGAACTTCACTGGATTCATCACAGAAAACTTTCTGGGAGATCTTGTGTTACAGTTTAAATTTTTCAAGCCAACTACTTGACGATGGGAGATTATTGAGTAACTTCTCGGATCATGGGCTGAGAGATTCAAGTGTTAACTGCCCTTATTTGTTTGGACCAGCTTAAGGTGACTTTACTGACTTCGTCAAGAGAAGTTTTCCTTCTTTTCCACGTAGATCTCTTGTGTTTTTTGTTTGTTTGTTTTTGTTTTTTACTATATCTCTTCAAGTACTTATGTTTATATTTTTGGATATTGCTAAGTGTGGTCTTGCTAACATCAAAATATTATACAGTCTCTTTGGCTGCTTCTTTCCAGAAAATGTTTCCTTTCAATGTTACCTTTCTGAGTTCTTTCATTTGGTCCATCATGTATTATTTAACTATAAAATTTTCAGTAATTGTGGGATGTACCTACAACTCAGATCAATCTTTCTTGTTAAAAATATCTTCCACAACACATGGTAAATAATAGAATATTAGGCCTAATCTAACACAGGGTAATAATAAAATATGAATAAATACTTAGAGAAAAAAATACAACTAAGGGACAAAGCCCATACCTTCTATCCTTTGGTGTAGAGTGGACTCAACTGGTCAAATTATAGAGAGTAAATTAATATTGCATATCACAGTTCAGTCAAGATACAACTTACAGAGGTGGTCAATATATAGGGGTCAGTCTTCCAATGAGTACATGTGGTGTATGTCTGGTGTATGGAAATTAGGTCTACTTAAGGAGGTGGTCAATGTAGGGAGGTGGTCAACTATGGAGGTTCTACTATAAATATTTATGTGCTTATTCATTGTATCTTCACCATTATGTTGCAAACTCCTCAAGGTTTGTCTATCCTGTTAAACAATCTAAGGATTTAATAATTATCCCATAAATAAATGAGTGAAATAAACATGACTATCAATATCTAACTATTTTGAGTTATCTGGCAGTTTGAATGTTTCATTTTGATTTGCCCTTGAATAGGAAGCTATTTAATAACTAATATTAAAAGGAATAACAATGCAAGCTGTAATTTTTTTTAATGATGAGCTAAGAATGATTACAAATCTGTGCAAACTAATTATAAAAAACAAAAGCTTTATTGCTGTGTTTTCTTAGCTTAGGAAGCTTCAGGAGAAGGATCAGACAAATTATTTCTTTTATTGTTTTCTTTTATCTTTCCTCTGCAAGGACTGTCACCAATCTCTCCTGGCTGCTGCTTTCCAGAAAATGTAGAAGATCAATTTTTTCTTCTGGGAATAATATTGTGTGTCAATGCAAAGATTATATATTTATAAGAAAAAGATAATGATGTTCAAAATAATAAAATAATTAAGTGATTCATTCAGTTTACTTACTGATTTACTCACTAAGATATATGCACAGAGGCCTATTATTGATTTTTTTCTTTATATTATCCTACCATTAGCACCAAAGAATTACAAATTTCTGATTTAAACAAAAATGAAAAAAAAAAACCACACACACAGGGAAATTAACACTGTATTTTCTATTTTAGATGATGAATATCTCACTCTAAAATTTCCAGGCAGAGAAGAGCTAAGAGAACTCTTTTTAAAAAAAACACCTACATCTACTTTTTAAAGCAGGCCCAAACACTGGAAGTCAGCCTACACACTCCTTTCCCACATGTCCTGCACTCCCTCCCCCTGCCCAATCAAACACAGAGTCCAATCAGTTTTCTTTTTGGACACTGCAAAAAGTCTTGAAGACTCTTCCCCAGTACCACCAGCTTCCCTTGGTTGTGCCTGTGTAACTTCACCACATATTCAAATATTTGTTCAAAATATTGTCCTACTTGGTCAAGTGATTTTTTTTTTTTTTTTTGAGAAAGAGTCTCATTGTGTTGCCCTGGGTAAAGTGTCATGGCCTCAGCCTACCTACCTCACAGCAACTTCAAACTCTTGGGCTCAAATGATCCTCCTACCTCAACCTCTCAAGTAGCTGGGACAGGTACCTGCCACAAGGCTCAGCTAGTTTTTCTTTTTTTTTTTTTTTTTTTTTTAAAGTAGAGACAAGGTCTTGCTCTTGCTCAGGGTCAAGCAAACTTTACAAACTGAATTTCAAAGCCCCTCTTCATGCTTTTATTTAATCAGTATCCTAAAAGCTCACATAAATTTTGCAAAGTTTAGCTTTCTTACATTATTCAATTTCTTTTCATGTATACATTAATGCATTTATGGGGTACAATGTGCTGATTTCATATAGAATTAGGAATGCTTATATCACACTGGTTAATATATACCTCATCTCATTTACTTCATTATTGTGTTAAGATACTTATACTCTATACAAATAGATCCAACATGTACCCTTGCACTATGCACCATAGGTGTGATCCCATAATTCACTCTCCCTACATCTGGCCTCCCTCCTCCCCTCCCTCCCACCTCTCCTCCCTCCTTCATCTTGGGCCATAATTGTGATCTATTCTTCATATGAAAGTGTGAGTGATTATAAATTGGTTTCATAATAGTGCTGAGTACATTGGATATTTTTTCTTCCATTCTTGAGATATGGAAGTAGGATATATTCCAGCTTCATCCATGTAAATGTAAAAGAGGTAAAGTCTCCATCTTTTTTAAGGCTGAATAATATTCCCTGGTATACATATACCACAATTTATTAATCCATTCAAGAGTCAATGGGCACTTGGGCTTCTTCCATGACTTGGCTATTGTGAATTGAGCTGCAATGAATAATCTGGTGCAAATGTCTTTGTTATAAAGTGATTTTTGGTCTCTTGGATATACAACTAGAGGTATTGCAAGGGATTGCAAGATCAAATGGCAGGTCTACTTTTAGATCCCTTCATATTCTCCATACTTCTTTCCAAAGGGACCTATTAGTTTGCAATTCCACCAGCAGTGCAGAAGTGTTCCCTTTTCTCCACGTCTACACCAACATCTGTAGTTTTGGGATTTTGTTATGTGAGCCACTCTTTCACAGGAGTTAGATGATATCTCAAAGTGGTTTTGATTTGCATTTCTCTGATAATTAAAGGTGATGAGCATTTTTTTCATGTGTCTATAGGCTATGTGCCTATCATCTTTATCATCTTCAGAGAAGCTTCTGTTCAAGTCCCTTACCCACAATGAAATGGGATTACTTATTCTTTTCTTATTAATAAGTAGTTTGAGTTCTCTGTGGATTCTGGTTATTAGACCTTTGTCGGAAGCATAACCTGCAAATATCCTCTCACATTCTGAAGGCTGTCTTCTTGCTTTGCTTACTGTTTTCTTGGCTGTGTAGAAGCTTTTTAGTTTTATCAGATCCCAGTAATGTATTGTTGGTGTTGCTTCAATTGCCGAGGTCCTCCTCACAAAGTATTCTCCCAGGCCAATTTCTTCAAGTGTTTCTCCTGCACTCTCTCCAAGAATGTTTATAGTTTCATGTCTTAAGTTTAAAACTTTTATCCAGTTAGAGTTAATTTTTGTTAATGGTGGAAGGTGTGGGTCCAGTTTCAATCTTCTACAAGTCACCAGCCAATTCTCCCAGCACCATTTGTTAAACAGAGAATATTTCCCCCAATTTATATTTTTGATAGGCTTATCAAAGATCAAATGATGATAAGTGTCTGGATTCATCTCTTGGTTCTCAATTCTGTTCCATACATCTACCTCTGTATTTTTGTGCCAATACCATGCTGTTTTGATCACTATAGATTTATGGTGTAGTTTGAAGTCTGGAGCATGATTTCACCTTATTTGTCTTTATCTCTGAGTAATGTCTTGGCTATTTGAGGTTTTTTTCTGGTTCCATATAAAACGAAGTACTATTTTTTCCAGATCTTTAAAGTATGATGGTGGAGCTTTGATAGGGATTGCATTAAATTTGTAAATTGCTTTAGGTAATATGGACATTTTAACAATGTTGATACTTCCTAGCCATGAACATGGTATGGTTTTCCATTTGTTGACATCTTCTGCTATTTCTTTTATCAGAATTTCATAATTCTATTTATAGAGATCTTTCACATCCTTTGTTAGGTAAATTCCCAAATATTTCATCTTCTTTGGCACAACTGTAAAGGGAATAGAGTTCTTGACTGTTTTTTTGGCTTGAGTATTATTGGTATATATAAAAGCTACTGATTTGTGAGTATTAATTTTGTATCCTAAAACACTACTATATTCTTCAATCACTTCTAAGAGTTTTATGGTTGAGTCCCTGGGGTTTTCCAGGTATAAAATCATGTCATCCGCAAAGAGTGAGAGTTTGATCTCCTCTGACCTTATCTGTATACCCTTGATCACCTTCTCTCACCTGATTGTGATGGCTAAGACTTCCATTACAATGTTGAAAAGCAGTGGAGACAATGTGTTACTGTGCCTGGTTCCTGATCTGCGTGAAACTGTTGTCAATTTTACTCCATTCAATATGATATTGGCTGTGTGTTTGCTGTAGATAGCCTCTATGTGTTTAAGAAAAGTCCCTTCTATACCTACTTTCTTAAGTGTTGTGATCATGAAAGGATGCTGGATATTGTCAAAGTCTTTTTCTGCATCTATTGAAAGAATCATATGGTCTTTGTTTTTTAGTTTGTTTATGTGATATATTATAGTTATAGATTTATGTTTATTGAACCAACCTTGAGACCCTGGGATAAAACCCATTTGATCATGTTGTATAATTTGTTTGATGTGTTGCTGGATTCTGTTTACTAGGACTTTATTGAATATTTTTGCATCTATGTTCATTAAAGATGCTGGTCTATAGTTTTCTTTTCTTGTTGGGTCTTTTCCTGGTTTGGGGATCAGGGTGATATTTACTTCATAGAATGTGTTGGGAAGTGTTCCTTCTTTTTCTATTTTTTAGAAAATGTTATGTAATATAGGTACTAGTTCCTCTTTAAAGGTTTGGTAGGATTCTGAGGTGAAGCCACCTGGACCCAGACTCTTCTTTTTTGGGAAATTTCATATAGTTGATTCTATTTCAATACTTGATATAGGTCTGTTCAGCATTTCCAATTCTTTGTGATTAAATCTAGGCAGTTGGCATGCTTCCAAGTATTGGTCTATTTCTTTCAGATTTTCAGATTTCTCAGAATAAAGTTTTTTGTAGTGTTCATTAAGGATTTTTTGAATTTCTGAGGTGTCTGTTGTTATTTTGCCTTTGTCATTTCTGATTGATGATACTATGGACTTTAATTTTCTATTTTTGGTTGGGTTGGGCAAAGGTTTATCAATTTTGTAAAATTTTTCAAAAAGCCAACTTTTTGATTCATTGATCTTTTGAATAAACTTTTTGTTTTCAATTTCATCTAGTTCTGCTCTAATTTTAGTTATTTCTTTTCTTC